>JAQMCW010000018.1:8089720-8110990 GCA_030068335.1 Chrysichthys cranchii
CCTTACAGTTTACAAGGGGAAGAATTAAATGATAAAATATGCAGACTTGCACATTTTGTTAACTTACTGGAGTAGTGTTTAGTTGCAAGCACTTCTTAAAGGGGCTGGCTCACCCTTCCCAGAATCCTCTGCTGGTTTGTACAACCATTTTTCCTAAGGGCCTTTCTATATATAAAGGACCCAAACCAGATTTTGGCAGACTTGGGGCCAGCTGCAAAAGGAACAGATGCATAGAAGGTGTTTGTGTCAAATTTCCTATTTATGACACGTGAATGGGGGGGAGTTCCACATGGGTTTGAAAGGGATCACAAACGGTGATTTTTGCAGACGTTTTGCTGCACAGAGGAGCTAGCAGAAGCGGGGGCTTTCAAACCAAACCAAAAACTCTGGGAGATGTAGTCCCACCCTTTAATTGAGAAATATCTTGTAACTGTTTTATGGATGGATGGATGGATGGATAGAGATATAAAATAATATATTGTGTGTTTATTTCTCTGTGCACGTGTATAGAAAATCACCTTCTTGATGCCAGCCTTTTATGAGAGGTGTGCCTTTGACAGAAGCCCCAGTCTGCTATCTTCTCAAGATGATGACTTGGTATCCAGTTCTTCTAGTAGCCACTCAGGTACTTGCACTTTCTCTGGAACATCCGGTGTGCCCTGGCAGATCACACTGGGTTCATCACAGATGTTGGTTCGAGGTTTCACTTTCGGTAGTTAAATCAGACGCATTATGTAGTGCATGAGATGGACTGCTGTCTCATCCAGGGTGCATCCCTTCCTCACACCAAGGGTGACCCTGACCAGGATAAATTGGCTAATGAAGATGAATGAATAAAGGAAAACTTTAAATACCTTTTTTTTTTTAAAAAAAAAAAAAAAAAAAAAAAAAAAAAAAAAACATGCTGAAATGTCTTCATCAGCTTTTAAAATCGAAGCAGGTCTTTTCCAGCCATCAACAGCAGCACCACATTGAATGTTCACCAGTGTTAATCGAAATTAGACTGGTGTGTGTGCAGAAAGCACTTTTTTTTTACTCCGAAAGATTGTTCCTTGTGACCTTGAATTCAGAAATCAGTTGTGGTGATGGAAACTGAAGTTGTGAGAGTGGAGAAACTGGGGGATGATGGACCTCCTACACCGTAGGATTAGTCCATCAAGCAGTCATCTGTGTATATTTTGCTTTATGCATCATATCTTACTATAGAAATATGAAAATCAAATGTCACAAAAGGCAGTATTAGGGTTAGGGTAAATCCTGAGTAAACGGTAAGGTTCTGGTTTCAGTCATTCCCTTAATTTCTCTCCCATTTTCTTACTCTGATCCACACAGACTCCTTCCAGCGCTCTAACGGAGGTGGAGGGTTTTTTTTAAGCCCGTATGCTGGTGCTACCTCTGCAAAGGAGAATCAAGACACGTGTAGTGAGTGCTTTTCTTTGTGTGTACAGGAGCATTTCACTACCATGGATATGAAGTTATTCCATATTTACTGGAATAATCACATTTGATGTACACTTCTGAGTGCAGTAGATCTGCTGTTGTACACCTTACTGCATAGCCTGAACGCTCACGCTCTTTCTCTCTCTCAATAGAATAGAATAGAAAATGGAGTGGTACGGTGGTGTAGTGGTGGTACGCTCCTTTCTGTGTAGAGTTTGCATGTTCTCCCCATACCTGTGTGGGTTTCCTCCAGGTACTCCAGTTTCCTCCCACAGTCCAAAAACATGCAGATTAGGTGGATTGGCTACTCCTAAAGTGTGTGTGTGTGTGTGAGAGAGAGATCCCAAGCCCCAGGTGAGGAGAGGGATGAGTGTGGAGCTAGTGACTTCACCCTGTGAAATGCGCTCAGCTACAGAAATGTCAAACGATATTTGAGCGAGAGCATGTGTGTCCTATACACCATATGCTTATTATTTCTAAAGAAAGTTGTAATGATGCGTTTTGAAGCAAAAATATAGCAAAGTGCATCTTGGGAATCAACGTTCTACTAATTATGCAGTTTGTACTGTTTAAGAACCAAAATCTGATTCACACTAGAAACCTCATTGCTAGAAAAAGTTGGGAAATTTTGATTTTTGAGTCTCTTGAACATTTATTTAACTGACCGAAGCCGACTAAACTTTAACTATAATGTGTTTTGTAAATATAAACAAATTTAGAAGGTGATGCATGCAACACACTCCAAAAAAAAATGTTGGGCCAGATGCATGTTTTTACCACTGTGTTGCATCATCTTTCCTTTTAAATATACTTTTGAATCATTTGGTAACTGGGGGTACAAATTTTTTGCACTTCTGCAAGAAGAGTTTTTGCCCATTCTTGCTTGATAAAAGATTTCAGCTGCTCAGCAGTCTGTGGTCCGTATTATCTCATTCTCCTCATCACGATGCACCATACATTTTCAAAAGGAGGCAGATCGGGACTACGGGCAGGTCAGTCCAGCACACATGCACCATGTATCTGCACACTGTTGAAATAATGAAAAGACCGAAATGCTGAAGTAATCCGGGACGTCCTGGGAAAAGATGTTGCCTTGAAGGCAGCATATGACTCTCTAAAATCCCAGTATATACTTTCATACATATCGTTCACCTCGTAGCATAGTTGCCCAAATAATTGTTCATTGAAATATGACTTCAATGATGCTATGAGGCTAACGATGTGCAGGTCACCCATGCTGTGGGCTCTGACGCATCCCCACACCATGACAGATGTGGGATTTGCACCTTTAACTGGTGAGCCTGGATGGTCCGTTTTACCTTTGGCATCCGTATTTCCCAAAAATGAGGTGACGCGGACTCCTCTGACCACAGCACACGCTTCCACTGTCTTTCGGTCCATCTGAGATGAGCCCGGGCCCAGAAAGCTCAGCAGCATTCCTGCATGGAATAGATGGTGGCGACGGTATCCTGAAGTACTCCCAAGCGATGTGGCTGTATTCATCACAATGGAATGACGGTTTCTTGTACAGTGCAGTCTGTCGGCTTGAAGGTCACGCCCATTCAGCAGCAGTTTCCAGCCTTTCCCTCCACCGACTATGATTTCTACAGATTCCTGGGAAGGTTTTCTTAATATTTTGTGCTGTAGATGGCGAAAGACCTCAATTCTTGCATCAGTCTTGGGTGAATACATGTTTGAACTGATTGACCTCTTTCTCACATAGTTTGCCACAAAGCGGTGAGCCACAAATCTTACATGCAGTATGTAACTAGAATGTTCTGTGACTTTCTGCAATCCCACCTTTTTTGGGTTGCAGGCATCAAATTCAAAATGCGTTCGAGGAGGTCAGCCAAAACCTTGAAAACTGGTGATTAAATAAAGGCTCAAGAGAATTGACAAACTGCAGATTTTTGGTTTTGTTGCGTTTTAGAAAATATCCCAACGTTTCAGGAATTGGGTCGGGATATAGAGTATATAGACTTTATATTTTACCAAAAAAAAAAAAAATTGCATCAACCCCATGAAGCATGCACTTTAAGACTGTTGTTGGAGCAGGATGCAAGCGATGCAGATTAACCCTGGGAATGAGGAACGGGGAACTTTATCCTTTGTGTTGACTTTGGGCCCAAGTTTACTGTATAATATTTGAAATATCTAATCCCCCCCCACCCGCATATGTTTATGTTAAGGTCCCAAGACTTTGCTGGCCAAAGACAGCATGTTAATCCCAGCCCTGAAGAGAGAAGGAGGTGCTGCAAAAGGGAGGCGAGCATTCGCTGCAGTCAGGGCCAAGCACGAGCATCAGGCCCCTTCTGCCATTCCTGTTCCTGTAGTCTCCCCCATGCCTGCACACAGGTGAGCTAACCGCTTGTTCAGGCTGTAAAACTATTCTGAAACCACAGCAGCTCCTTCACATCCCTGTTCAGGCGACTGTTTCCCGGTAGAGACGTGTGATCAAGTCTGTTTGTGACCGTCAGAGCATCATAACATTTTAATCAAGCTTCTCAATACTGAAATTATTTTATTGCCCAAATTTCTAAATATACTCAAAGTTTCTTAAAGTGACTTTTATTTATTTTTTTTTTTGTTTTTGCAAACCATCATTTGTCCACTTCAGTAATGATTGTTTGAAGGATGATGGTGGGTTTTTTCCGTACAGTTTGGAGGACACTACAGAGCTATGCAAGGAGGCAGCTGCGGTAGTAGCTCAGTGTGATGAGTCCGTTCCAGCCGATTCCACCACGGTTCTACTGCAAACCTTTGCTTTACTCGAGTCCCAGGATGCCCGACTCCAGAACTCCAGTTTTGAGGTGATCTCCCTTGGCAGTCGCTCCTCCTCGGGTTTCTGTGAAAAGTGGGCGGGCCCTGAGAAACCAGACGACACGCAACAGGAAGTAGAAACGGTGGATTCCAGCAGCTGCTTCCTGGACCTGGATATCAACGGCGACGCGATCGTGCTTGCCATGAGGGAGCTGCAGCTAAGCGAGTGCGACACGGCCGAGCTCCTGCGCACGCCGTCGCCTTGCGTTGTGGAGTCTGAGTCTGAAACCGAGCCCCCGGACTTCCCGAGACACAGACTCACCGAACAGGCATATCTGGGGGGGGGTGTCAGCCCCTCACCGAAGGAGTTCTCACTTTTAGCAGGGAATCTAGAGCAGTGGCAGACGGAGCTGAAAAATTCAGGAACGTGTCCTGCGTTCTCAGAGCTCTGTAAAAGTGGGTTGATGTTACCCAATGACCAACCAGCAACCTCCACCCCAAAGAAGCCGTTGTCCAGCCCTGCTACATCGCTCTCCTCGTTCGCCATGATACAGGAGGGCAGGTTTCGAGCCAACTGCTACCACCGAGATGGAACGCCTATTGGTATAGAGTCCTATACTATTTATCAAGTTTTATAATAAATTAACGGGTTTTTGTTTTTTTTCCATTTTGAATTTCCCTCATGTATTTTACAGTCACAAGGTATTTACTAATTCCATCAAGGCTCTTCTTTATTCATATTCTAACCAAGTGGACAGTAGTAGCTGCCTGCCAGTGGTGGGGACTCTGATCTCTGGCTGTGTGCTTGTATTTTGGTCATCCAGAGGTGCAGTGTGACGTGCGCAGAGCTGCTCTCACTGGCGGAGCTACTTTGTTCTGTGTGTGGCTGAGTGGGAGTCATCTTTTCCTCCACCAGCAGGACACACTGCAGAGCACACAAACCTCCATAGCCGAGTCTTCCACTGAGGATAGCTCAGTCTCCAGCCTACGAGAGGTGAGGTCAAAAGATATTGTGTTAAAAGCATTAGTTCAGCCATTCAATTAAAATTTATATGGTGCTTGATATCAGTGGGGAAAAAAAAGAGTTTGGGTTCTTTTGCTGTACTTTTTGCCCTTTTTTAAATGTATTTATTCTAGTTTTATTTATTTACTTTAAATTCAGGTGATCAGTGAAGTAGACCATGGTATGGGTCTGCGCTCCTCCTTGAACCTGGAACAGACCGGAGCATGTGAAGGACAGTTCGAGGAACACTACCATCCATTGCGACCCTTAGGGAAGGGAGCCTTTGGCATTGTGTGGCTGGCTTCACGACGTTGCGATGAAGGAGAGGTTAGAAAGTGGAGTCCTCTTCAGAACTGAATGGCTGGTGCTCTCAAGGGCTGCGTTCCAATATCCATACTTTCTGTACTTACTACGCTTAGTTTGAGTATGTAGGGCGTTCCCGTTACGATTGTGGAGAAAATAAGTGTACTGAAAGGACCCGGATGGTGCCCTCATAACGGTCAAATCTTGGAAAGTGGAACAATGTACACTTTTCGTACTGAACGGACGCCATCTTAGCTACGTAGCGGAAGAGGCGGACCCAACTCGGCTCGAAAAAGAAAAGAAAAACGGCTGCCGGAACGGATTTTCCACACAGCCTGCATTAGCGGAGTCATTTTGCAAGCTAGAAATCTGTGAAGGGTTAAAAATCTGTTCGCTGTTCAAAGTCGGGGTTGATTTTTGGCGGGATGACTAGCCATGGCGGCAGGCGTGATCGTAGTTTCCGGTAAGTTCACCATGCAGTAGGCGATTTGGAACAACACTCACCTACTGAAATCTGTTCACTTAGTAAGTGCGGACTGTGTACTCATGAAACTATGGATATTGGAACGTAGCCATGTACTCTTATCTGTGCTTTATTGTCCGTGTTCTCTGGCTGCCTCCCGGCCCCCCTCCCCTTGATCTCAACCTCTTGGTTTGTCTGATTCTCACAGGTGGTAGTGAAGTTCATCAGGAAGCACAGAGTGGTGGAGGAGTGTTGGGTGGAAGATCCCGAGCTGGGTCTGGTCACTCAGGAAGTGGCCATACTTGTCCGATTGTGCCACCCCAACATCGTCAAGGTACGCACAAGTTGAACACCATGAACCGATTCTTCGTCTGAATGGCACTATTTGGTCTCACCCAAATGAGGATGGGTTCACCTTCGAGTCTGGTTCCTCTTAAAAGGTGCTTTCGGGCCAAACAGTTATAGCGACTATCTCATCCCCTGGGGTGCTCCTCTGAGAACTACACATCTTCAAGAGCCTTTTCTCCATTTGCATTCGCGAGCAGGACGCTGGAATGACGCAATGTTAAAATTGCCTCAGTCTGCACTGTCTGTTCATATCTGCATTTTCCCCCTTCATTTTAACATTCAGCACTGTTGCTTACACATCCAACGTTTCACATAAAGACTATACCCGCCTCTGAATGTTTACAGTCGAACTGGATTCGGCTGTTCAATACAAAGTTGTTGTTTTTTGTTTTGTTTTTTTAAATCCCCTTCCCGAGTGACTTTGGCCAGCATGTCACACATTCCCCTCATACTTCATCCTAGAGGATGTGCACACGCTCAAAGTTTCTCTTTCTTTCTTCTTTCTTCGTTTGTTCAGCTATTCAATGTGAAGATACAAAGATTTTTCGTATAAATGATCTGGTAATTAGAAAATTCATTGGTGGTGGGGTTTTTTTTAATTTTTTTATTTTTTTTTATTATGAGATGATTTCTAGGCGTCGATCTTTAAGTGATGATTGGTTCACACTGCGCAAGTGGTCTCTCTGTAAATTTTAAAGACGAGTGTCTTCACTATGTATACATGGTTGTCGTACAAAAAATAACTCCATTTCAAGCAGTTCTTTTGAATTTTATTATATGGCCTCAAGTCATTCTTGAGCATTAGGCCCCATGCCCCTTACATGTATGGCTGTATGTTTGTTAGGAACTCAATATCTTACCTAAAAGTCCTCATGTGTAGTTGAACTACTGTGACTGTTGATCTCAGCCACTACCTGGGCTCTTTTTCAGTGGAGACAATTAAAAAGAACACTTCTAGGGTCACTTTGTATTAGGATTGGTCCAGAATATTTGATACAGGATTTGTTTTGTTTTCGCTACGTCGCATTTCGGTTCACTTTGAACCGGAAGGCAAAGTGCCGAAAACCTCAGCTGTGTTGGAACACCGCCAACTCCCATCATTTAGCATGCACACGCGAACACGTGCGCGAGCGGTGAAGACATCCGGGCAAAGCACATGTGCTCAGAGTGTCCCGTACTTAAAGCCGTATTTCATCTGTTTTGTCTGTGTGAAGGTGCTGGAGGTGTTTGAGAATGAGAACTACTTCCAGATGGTGATGGAGAAACATGGAGACGGCCTTGACTTGTTTGAGTTTATTGACATGCAACCCAGGCTGGATGAACCCCTAGCCAGCTACATCTTTAGGCAGGTGTGTGTGTGTGTCTGTGTGTGTGTGAGCTGGTAAATATGAGCGACCTATTCAATGTACGCTGTAGTAGCTGCTGAAGGACCAAGATTTATTTAAAAAAAAAGAAATTAAATACCAGTCATAATCTGAAAGTGTGTTTTTTACAGTTGGTATCAGCAGTGGTTTATCTCCGTGGGAAAGGCATCCTGCACAGGGACATAAAAGACGAGAACGTCATCATAGACACAGAGTTTCATATCAAACTGATTGATTTCGGCTCTGCGACCATGCTGGAGCCGGGCACGCTCTTCCACGCGTTCTGCGGCACGCTGGAGTACTGCTCACCTGAGGTGCTGCAAGGAAACCCGTACGTACACGGCACAACGTCTGTTCCTCCCTCACACGCTAAACATGCTCGCACGGGAATATCCTGCACACGACCTAATTTCCATCTAGACTTTTTGGAGATTTTAAATTTTCAGACATCATGTCCAGTTTTATTTTGTGCGACCTGGGGCGCGTATAATTAAAATATACAAAATGCATATCAGAATACGTTTGTCAGCATCCGAGCCCCTGTGGTACTGGAAGTATCCGTGTATTTGGAATCGGCTCTGAGACAAGTCGTGGTGGAGTTAACATGGTTTCAGTGAAGTGCATTGTAAAGCGTAGTCTTCTGGGCCAAAAGGGCTTACTGTCAGAATCACCCCCTATTATCATCTTATAAACAGAGAAGAGCTTTGGTAGATGCTTTCTCCTGAACTTCTTGCATTATTGTGTGCAGCTATAAAGGACCGGAGCTGGAGATGTGGTCTCTGGGAGTCCTTCTGTATACCCTGCTGTTCAGTGAAAACCCTTTCTGTAGCGTGGAAGAGACCATCCAAGCCAAAGTCAACATCCCATACGACATCTCAGCAGGTACGCTGTTTGTTGTTTGTGCATGTATGAGTGTATGCGAACCTTAGAGTTAAAATTTTCTTAGACTTGAGCTTGGACATGCTTGGTGTGTATGAGGTGCAGCACGTCTAATAGACAGACCAAATCACTGCATTACAGAATCAGGGCTGGTCGATTATGGCAAAAATCGTAATCATGATGATTTTTGATCAATATTAATCATGATGGTTTCAATTTCTTACTGACTTTAAAAGCATGCATTTATTGAACTGAAAAAGCAAATCATTGTTATTATTATTAATAATAATAATAATAATAATAATAATAATACAAAGTAAATATACTAAAAACAAAATAACCTGCACTTTAGCTTTGAAAAGAATCATGGCCAGTGTGAGGGAGACGAGAGAGAGTCAGAAACAGGAATATCAAAGCTACAACAAAAACACGGAAACTGGAGTACAAACAAGAGTCAAAACATGAGCAAGGTGAACACTAGAACATGGCTTGGTGATAGCGCGGGGAAATGCAAACTAATGCTTCGCAAACTTAGCATTAGCATTTCTTAGCTTAGCATTTAGCGATAATTTCCTTCTTTACTTCAATTGTAATATGCTTAGGCTTCTTACTGCTGCAATCACGAGCACTTTTCTTCTTCTTAGGTGGCATAGTGAGGGCTAAAATAACACAAAGTACAAAAAAGAACAAAAAGTAATGTTTTTGAACACCGCACTCCGACGAACAACGCCAAGCGCACAACTGAGCATGTGCTTCCATGGGATTGCGGGTAGTGTAGTTCGTACCCCAAAGCGTAGTCTGTGAACCAAGCTAAAATGTATTCGCAAAACTAGTTGGTGAAACGGGGCATTCGTGAACCAAGGTCCTACTGTATTGAGAGCTCATGGCCAGGTGTTGAGTGCTTCAGGACACCCTTACAGATTGAGGAAGCAGTAAGACTCTGATTTGTGTTGAGATCAACAAGAGCCGAGTCCAGGTGGAGATTGAGAGAGTGAATATTGATGGTGTAATACCTGTGTGGTTCTAGATTTGCACAGTCTGCTGACTGGCTTGCTGCACCGAGAGCCAACTGAGAGAATGACGCTGGGGGAGCTCCTGCAGGAACCATGGATCCGGCAACCCGTTAACCTAGCAGCGTACAGCTGGAATGAAGTGGTCCCCTGCGGTCATGGTAAGAGTACATCTGGAGGATCAAACGCAACATCCAGTACCATGCCTCAGACAGAACATGCCTGTTCAACAGGATGCCATATGTTCATATGGAGAAAAAAATGCTGCATTTCAGTTTTGTTTCTGTGGCAACAGCATCTTGAAAACCTAGGTAAGTAGATATGTAGATACATGTGCAATATAAAGTTCTCGACTAACTGCCATGTGATTGGTTGCTTGAAAAGGAGTGACGGTGACAACACCAGCGTCTTTCTGAAAACTTCGGAAATGTTCGACTCCGACAACAAGACACTGGCTGCCAAGCTTTATCTCTTGGCACACACATGAGGCTGCGCGCGCTCTCGCGTCTCAGTGGGAACAATTGGAAAACCCGACATTGGCGCTCATAAAAAGAAGGTTTGTTTTTCTGGACGCTCACCCAGATGTGCTCTCAGGTACTGAAATTTAGCACCGGTTGATTTGACGCAAGTCGGTACTCTGGAGGATCGATGTAATCCAGTCCGTGCCCTGAAAAGTACCGCGTTTGGTACCTGAATCTGATGAGCAGTGTGTTCTGGCTACACTAACTCAGCGACAGCGACTTGTGGATCCTACATGTTTTAGCCTCTGGCTAGAAAAGTGATTCGTGGCCATCATTTTTGAGGCAGTGTTAATTCTAGAAATGCCCATAAATGAATCATGGAGCGGTTAGGGGAAGTACTGCTTTTATTGTAGCTCTTGTTGTTATAAACCTGCTGTACGTATGCTTCATCTCACCTGAGGTTTTTAATTTGAATTAAATAATGAACAAAAGCCCCAAGATGTAGAACTTTACAGATATTGGAATGTCTCACTGTGCCACTTTACCACTGTCCTTATATTCACAGCAAGTGGAAATATGTTAAAGGGGAAATCTGCAGCCTCTTATACTTTTCACAGCTGGCTTAATGAGAGGTGTATTGTGTGTTTGTTTGTTTGTTGGTTGGTTGTCCCCCCCCCCCAGCTAGAATGCGTTTTAATAAGGTTGGCACGCTCCCAAAAAACAAAAAAAAGTAGCCGTGCCAGAAGTTAAACCTGGCACTCAAATTGTGTAGGTGGTTTTTTACTTCAGCATTCAGGTTTGTATTTTGTCCATTTCTGTGTCTGTTACAGGTAGTCCTCAGGTTATGATGGTGATGCGTTCCAATATCCCCATCATAAGTGGAAAATGTCGTATATCGAACCACTGCTTAGCCTAGCTTACCCAGGAGTCTTTTCCTGTAGGAGAAAAGACATGCTGGGGTGTTTTACCAGACATGCTTTCGAATTAAAATTAACTCTTAAAGCAGACCAAAAAAAAAAAAAAATTGATGCACTGTACAGAACACCGATACACAAGTTAACTCCATGAGTTGCGGGAGAGAGTGTGGCATCATGCAAAGCGAGTGAGGCGTACATCCGGGCATCATCTGAACGTATTGTACGTCATACGTTGTTGCGCTGGCATGCCAGTGATGCGTGCCTGTGAATCTTAAATATTTTGCGATTTGTAGCGTATCACATTCTTAACTTTCGACAAATCACAAGTCGGGCCATCGGAACTAGGGGAGCATCTATGTGTGAATTCCCTGTGAGCCCTTTAGTTATTCTGTGGAAAATATGGGCAAGGAGGAGACATCTTTTCCAGTTTAAAGCATTGTTTAAGTTTATACATGTGCAGTTCTTTTGACTGATGTTAGTTCAGAATGCAGTTACACCATGTTGTATGTGCTCAGTTTCAGATGTCAGAGTTTTCTGCACCTTTTACTCTTGTCCTTAGAGGGAGGTGCTAAGAAGTGAGGAAACTAGTACGTGTAGTTAGAGTTGAGAAGCATCCCAAACCTCTCCCCTTGAATGAGAAGTGGTCCTTAGCGTAATCGAATGTTGAGACACCTCCTGAGCACGTTATCCCATGAGAGCCTCTTGCTCGAGCCCTATGATGCGTTACTGCGCATGTTGGAAAGCTATTCTACTGATTATAGAACCTTTTGGAATGTATTCGAGTCACATGTGGTTGAGCTGTACATGCTGTTCCTGAAGAGATCAGTGAGTGTTGTCCTACTTCTAGTTTGGAGTGGTCACTTGGAACCCACGCATTACTGGTGGGGACGGCCCATGTGGATTGTCTCGGCGTACATCTGGGAGCCGTGGGAATGGCGTCGGCTTGCTGCTGGCATGGGCAGTTGTGCTGCTATGGCTCAGGACTTGGATTGCCGCGGATTATCTTGCGCTCGAGGCTCAATCAGCGATCATTTGAAACTGAGCAGACTTTGTTTGGGCTACAGAGAATCTGGTGCTAAAACAACTGTACTTTTGGACCATATAACATATGTTTATTGAACTGAGGTAGTTACAATGGCCCTGTCTGGTGTCACTCAAATGAGGATGGGTTCCCCTTTGAGTCTGGTTCCTCTCAAGGTTTCTTCCTCTTGTCATCTCGGAGTTTTTCCTTGCCACCGTTGCCACAGGCTGATCATTAGGGATGTATAGGGATGTGTGTGCGTGTATTTGTGTATGTATATAATGTATGAGCTGCTGGAACTCAACATATGTCTCAATTTCTACTTAAAACTAAACCTTTTAAAGTATGGCTAAAAAAAGTTTAAACACCATTATTGCATGCTTACTGCTTTCAGTTCATTGTTGATTTGAGTTGTCTTTTTCTTGCGTGCGACAGACTCTTCCTGGCAAAATCAACACCGTCCAAATGTGCAGCAGGAGGCCAGCACTCACGCTGCCACTGATGGGACACCTCTGCAGGATGAAGATGACGAATCCGAGGAGGAAGAAGAGGATGAAGAGCAAAGGAGAACTATGGCAGCACTGGAGTTCGAACTCTTCAAGTATCTTACTGATGACTGAAAACCGAAGATGCACCATGGTTGCTTTTGCACAGAGACCTGCGATGGGAAAAGGTTGCAATTGGGGGGGAAACACAAACTATGTGCTGCTAATCCTTCCAGTTGTATCTGATGTGCTCGAAGATTTTTTTGGTTAACCGGAACAATGAATTAACACTTAAGTCACGATCCAAGATGTCCTGCATGAACACCAGCCTTCAAAACAGGGTGAAATTGCAGTAATGTGGGACATTGGTATGTTTCATAGGGGGAATTTGCATAAAGGTGACCCTGTGATGTCCCACATTATTCTGATTCCCCCTACATCTGTCTGTATTTCAGCACTACATTGTGTTCAAGGTGAAAGGTGGAGAAAGGACCGGCCCATGTTGCAAAAAAAATAAATAAAAGATCGTGGCTGTATTTAGCACTGGTAATGTAAATCACGGATTAAAGAAGCATTAAATGCATGAATTGTTGCACTCTTGGTTTCAGAGCATCGGCTTCCCACTGAAGGACAGTCTCGAGAAATGATGTATGAAACACTGTACGAGTGATGAATAGTGCTGTGCTCGTTTTACATTGTGTAGATCCAAGGTTGCATGTATTGTTGATTGAAGGAGCAGCCTTGAATTGAGTGAGTGGTTTAAAAGAAGCAGTTGTGTCAACAACATGATTTTTAAAAACTAAATTATATACGTTTTAAAATATTATCTACAACATTTCACGGGAATAAATTTATTTTATGTCTTTGGTCTTTAATTTTATTTATTTATTTTTTTTATATGTGATTTTAACATTATTGACACGTTATTCAAGAACATTTTTTTCTGGATATCAATAAAATAAATTAAATCCTAGTTCATGTCTGTCTGTTTTGCTCCCCCTCGGAACGAGGTTTATAAGCGGAACTGTTTCCAGGGGAACATATTTTGACGCTGGACCAATGAGTAGCCAAGCACACACTGCTTTAAGGGTGAGTGAGGAACATCGGAGAATATCAGAATAACAATACTAATAGCAGGAACTTTACTTTGTGGAGCTGGTGAATGTGGTTGCGTTTTCCAGACGCTGAGAAAGATGAAGCAGTGTACTGGATAAAGATGAACCTGGCGCTGTAACTAGAGTTAGCGGCCGAATCCCAAATGAGGGCACTTTTAATACGTAGTGAACGACACCGTGTGTAGACGCAGTGGAAGTAAGCTCACTCCGAGCGTTCCTACATTGGGGACACGTCCACTCTCAGAACTTCCGGTTGTTTAGGGGACTCTCGAGATAGTCTTCATGAATGGGAGTGAATGGCCCTCAACGGCTAAAATAATTAGTTTAATCATTAAACTACTTCTAGACTTAAAAAAAAAAAGTATTTTTTAAAAATTATTTTTTACAAAAATATAGCATCGATTCCCAACGAAACGCTAGCATTTTGCTAATGGGTAAAATGAATTAGTGTTTATGGGCAACATAACCTCGCCTTTCCTGTAAGAAAAAACCAAAGAGCATTTTTTTTTTTTTTTTATTCTGACGTAATCCGTACTATATTTGCAAAAACTAAAATAAAATGTGTTTGTTTTTTGTAGCCGTGTGGAAGCAAATGAAGATAATTTTAGCCGATGAGCTCGGTTCCCTTCATTCCCATTCACATTGCGGCCTGGCTCACTAGCGCCCTCTAGGTGAACTGCAGCTCTAGAGTGCAGTGAAGAGCCTGTGTGGAGGAGCTCTGACTTTTAGTGCACTTCTAAACTACTCCTCACTTATTTGACATCTGACTCTGTGTAGTAAAACACTGCACTAGTGACTGGCGGATGTTTGATCACCAGCTAAGACTGCTCGGTTAGCCGGAATTTAAGCTATGACTTTATTTATTTAACTTAAAGTGCTGAATTGTGGGATCTGATTGGCCAGAAGGCGTTGATTAATGTCCTCTTACAGCAGCCCTGACTATAGCTCCACCTGTACACCAGTTCATCTTCATGCTCTCAGTCTAGTACACTTAGCGTCACTAATTCCCATAATCTGTCTCCAATGAGGACGAAAACAGTCACTGACACTCATATGGTGAAGCGTTCTTGGAAATGAGCTTTATTTAAAACTATATGGAGGGAGTCTCCGGGGTCAGCCCTTTACAACACTGAGAGAGGTTTAATAAAGTAGGTTGCTATTAGTTTTTGTCTTAACCCATTAACTGCCAAATTTTTCTTCTGAAAATGTTCATGTGTTTCTATTCATTTACATCCAAATAGTAACAAAAACATCTACTTTCAAGAAATATGACTGTTAATATTTCTGAAATTTCAATTTTTAGTCAAAATCCCAAATGGGGATCATGGGACACGCCATCTATTTTTTATGCCGTTCATTATATGATCCCCAAATGGGGACCACGGAATCTAATGGGATAACTCCAAGAGTCTCAGGTTGTTATAAGTACAAACAGCACTTCAGATGTGCCACAATATTAACTATAACTGTACATGGAATAAATGATGATGTATCATTCTTTAATAAGTAATAATCTGCACTTGGTGGCAGATTGCTGTGGTATAAGAAGAATAACGCACTCTGAGATGTGCTTTTCAGCACTCCGGGGTGAGAACACCGAGTCGCACCACTCTCCAGAAGATTTAAGCTACTAAATGATAAGGTCAGGGGTGGCACGGTGGTGTGGTGTGGTGGTTAGCACTGTCACCTCACAGCAAGAAAGTACTGGGTTCGATCCCTGGGGTGTCTTTCTGTGTGGAGTTTGCATGTTCCATGTCTGCATGAGTTTCCTCCGGGTACTCCGGTTTCCTCCCACGGTGTCTAAAGACATGCACAGAGGGGATTAGGCTAATTGGTGACTCTAAATTGCCCGTAGGTGTGAATGTGAGTGTGAATGGTTGTCTGTCTCTGTGTGTCGCCCTGTGCTGGATAGGCGACCTGCCCAGGGTGTAACCCCGCCTCTCGCCCAAAGTCAGCTGGGATTGGCTCCAGCTTCCCGTACGCGACCCTGAACAGGATTAAGCAGCAGAAGGTGAGTGAGTGAGTGAGACTGATAAGTTCAGTATAAAAGGCCGTCTGTTTATTTTAAAGCAAAATGTGCGTTCAAGGTTTCTTCTACATCAACTATGTAGTTATGATAAATAACTGATTATATGTCCCTACTGCGAGCTAGTGAGAAACTTGTTGCCATCATCTCCATTCATCCAAAAACCTCTTTTTTTTTATTGTGTAATTATTATAATATTAATATTAATATTCTTATTATGTTGGGTCAGATTCTGCGCTGGACGTGGAAAACCTGCTTACCAAAATGTGTCCCTGTGAAAGAACTACCCAGAGCTTCGTTACTTCTCCTTCACCGACCACTCAGTTCATCGCAGACGCTTCCACCGCCTCCCCAGACCGGCGTCCAGCATGGCAGGAGAGAGCTAACCAAACAGTCTTTAGCTGAAATGGGTTTCTCAGAGAGCCAGGCTGAGACGGTGTATGAAGCAGCAAACAAAAGCCGCCACAAGCACGACATGCCAGTGTTGGCCGTGCTCTTCGGTCTCGGCTTTACCCCGGACAGCGTGCTGAAGATCCTGGAGAAATGTCCTGAGCTTTATCCTCTTAAAGAGGCTCACTTACAGCAGCGCGTCCTGAATCTAAGGAAGCTGGGCCTGCTTGAAGGTGAACAGCTTTTACTTTGACTAATTGTTTGATTTTATTTATATTAAATGTAGTTCATTGTTGGCTGTTTAAATAACAGTAGCCTTTTTTTTTTTTTTTTTTTTTTTTTTTTTAAAGGATTTAACGTTCCTTCCTGTTTGGTACCAATATCATCATTAATTCCTGCTACAGACGCAGTACTGACGACAGCATTCGTATTCACAGCATTCACATAACAGTCATTGTGGAAACAATGATTTATTTAGTCTGACTGCGCAAATCACACATTATTATTATTATTATTATTATTATTATTATGATCATCCTTTAGGCCACTTTTTTGCCGTCCTTTTCTCATGCAATTTTTAAACTGTTGACACCAAAACATCTTCAACTGATCCACCCTGGGCCCAAGTCGTGTGCTTGTCCAGTATCGAACTTTTGGAACTGCGCACTCATTTTCTCAATTTCCTGTCCTGTTTTTTTTTTTTAAACCCAATGAAATGAATGGAGTTTCAGGATCAAAGCCTTCGTGCTCGGTCGCACTTCATCAGAGAGCCCCCAAACTTCATCTCAGAGCTCAGCCCCGTTCACCCAACACACACATCCATCCTTCATGGGCCGCACTCGTCTTTTTTGCACCGTGGCGCGTTCGCGTTTTTCTTTTCTTTATTTTCCAGTCTAGCCTTTCATCGACCCTTCGATAGCACGATTTGCGCCCAGAGACGCAGAAAGTCTGTCTGAGACGCCTGTGCAGTATGTGAAACCCGCCAATAACCCGTGCTCTCTGTGCGTCAGGCAGTTTGCAGAGGGTGATCAGCCACTACCCTCGGATCCTGTCGTTTCCTGTGAAAAGGGTGACTGCTGTGTCTCGCCTGCTCAGAGAGAAATGCCAGTTTACCGCTCAGCAGATGGCAGACGTCCTCCGAGACTCGCCAGACGTAGTGGAGAAAGAGCCTGCACATCTGGAGTACATGTTTCAGGTGGAGTTTTCCCACATCATTCCATTGAGCTTTCTGCAACATGGTCGTGCTGGGGCTGTTTGTGCTTTGTGTGTTTGTGGTAGATTTATTCAGTTCTTCTATTTTCAACACGCAAAGCTGCCAGGTCTGATTTCTTAACTGAACAATAACGCGTTCCAGATCTCATCCCCACCCCAATTATCGACTTACAGATTCACTTCTCGTCTGTCTGTCTGTCTGTCTGTCTGTCTGTCTGTCCGTCTCTGGCTTTCTATACGAGTTTAAATGAGTTTAAATATCTTCAGGGAGCCAAACAGTAACCACCCAGTAGGGAGCAGACCGCACTTTGTCATGACTTTGTGTCCTTTGCCCTTTTTGTCTCTTTATTATGCAGTAGGGTTTACTGACCCCTGCTTGCTCTCTCTCTCTCTCTCATGCTCTCTCTCTCTCTCTCTCTCATCTGACTGCAGTATGTATATTTCCGTATGGGCTGTCGCCAGGCTGAGATGGTGAAGGCGAAGCTCTTCAGACTTTCCCTGGAAGAGCTGCGGTGTCGTCACAGCTTCCTGGAGCGCCGTGGATCGTACCAAACCCCTGACAAGAAGGGCCAGACGCTCGTGCTCAACCCGCGCCTGAAAGACGTCCTCGGCGTCCCCGAGAGCGTTTTCGTCACCGATATCGCCAAGGCAACGCAGGAAGAGTTCGATGTGTTCCGGAAACTCGTGGCAAGAGAGCAGGAGGAAGAGGAGCAAGACGAAGAGCACAGCAGTGACGATGAGGATGACGATGACGATGATGAGGATGATGATGAGGTCACAGAGAGTCACTCCAGCTCCAAGGAGAAGAAAACCAATCAGAGAGCCACGGGGCCTGAAAGACCCTGATCTCATATGTAACTTCACATGTCTGCTTCTGTGTCCTGTGCCATCCTGATATCCAAATAAATGCCGTTTTATTGTCTCGCTGCAGTTTATTGCTTGCCTTGTGTGGTCTCATATAAATGATGTTTGTTTGTAAACGCAGGAAAATCGGGAAGTTAACTCGGGCCGTGTCGTAAACCCCAAACAAACAGCCCAAACTTTACGACTCCCACACCGAACAGTCAGTGTTAGGGACTTGGGGAAGAGAGCTTCTCGAACTCCGGCTTTGTTTTGTGAGCCGAGGTAAAGTGGTGTTGGGACAGTGTGTACCCATAGCGCGCCTCGAGCGCTCTGAGGACGCGTGCGCGTTCATGCGCCGGTGTAGCGCTGACGCACTGTTCGGGCGCGCGCCAGCATGCGTGTGTTTGTAGCGCGCATCGATTTGCACTTTGCTGTGAATGAACGGAGTCTGGATGTGTGAGGGGGAAAGGTAAGTGAGTGGTCGTCGTTTCTGTGGAATTGTTCTGTGTGTGTGTGTGTGTGTGTGTGTGTGTGTGTGTGTGTGTATCCTGCTGAAAGTGACTTAAATCGATAGAACAGATGAATCTGTGACTTAATGGCGCTTTCAGAGGACATGGTTTTGACTGTGTACACAACAGCATGTGGACTCCCAGAAGCTAATCTCTCTCCAGTGTGCACAAACAGGACAGGACAGGAAGAGCCAGGAGACTACTTTATGGGAACTCCATTCATAAACTAGCTCTCGGTCTTCTTTCGGAAATGAATTCACCAGCTGAGGAGTTATAATAAAATATTATTATCATTATTATTATTTTAATTATTGTTGTTGTTCTTATTCTTCTTATTGTTGTTTTTGCTGCTGTTATTATTATTATTATTATGATTATATTGGATATTAATATGGATATATGTTGGATATATTTGATATTTTGCACAGTAAGACAGGTACAACTCCTGTAGTGAGCCTCAGGTAAATCTACTAGATGTAGAATACACACACAACTACACGTACATACACTGGAGCTTAAACAAATCTGATCAAAATAATATGATTAGAGTAAAATAAGTACTTTTTGAATGCTATTTACAAAACACAATATACTGTACAGGCTAACGGGGGGGTGGGGGTGGAGCTGTGTAAACAAGATAAGACAAAGTGCTGTAATTACACATAAATGCACGTTTTATAACACTAATGAATGACTTTCATTTTACACTAATATGACTTTACCACTTCCCTTATTCCCCACCCCCAAGATAAATAAAAATGAATAAATCAGTCGAGATGGGTCCTACGGACGTGTTTCTAAGATTCAGGTTACAGTAAGGAGACCTTCCAAACCAGGCCCACCTTCACATCCATGTGTGCCGTAATTTGGACCAAGTCTTATCACGAGAGGATATTCGGGGGTGGGGGGATTCAGAGGGTTAGTCACTTGACCACATTTTCCATGATTAAGATCAATATACTTGAGCTAACACGAGTCTCTGAAAGATAAGGACAATATCTCAGACGGCTTGCGTTCAAATGCTGAGATCTCCTTATATAAAGCTGCAATATGACATTTTCATTGGGGAAAAGCTGTAGAGCTGTAGGTTGAGCTGATGTGTGGGTTTGGAAGAAAAAAAAGAAGCTCTACTTACCATCATTAACAGTATTGTGCTTGACATTATAAGGAAGACGTGGCGCATAGCAGAAGTGTGTAAAGCGTAGCTGGTTACTGTTAATCTTTAATCCAACAATCCAGCAAAAATAAATCTGCCATCGTAGACCTGAGTCTGTTGATAACGTTTTTGGGATTCTGGTTCGTCTATGATTTCGTTGATTTCTTGCCCAGGATTCTAACAAGAGTATGCATGTATACGGTTCCTTATTTGAATAATGATCTTATTCAAATTGACCTCATGGGCGATGCAGAAAATACAGCCCTGTTTTCAAAACAGTCGATGAATGTAACTGAATTGAATTTTTAATGCTAGCAACACCTTTCAAAAAAGGAAAAACTGAAAAAGTTGTCCAATAATTAAAAAAAAAAAAAAAAAAAAAACACCCGGTGGAAAATCTCACAGGTAATTAGTTTAATAGGGGACGGCTCAGGAACATGCCCGGGTATGAAAAAAGCCTCTCAGAGAGGCCGAGTCTCTCAGCTGTAAAGATAGGGAGGGATTCACCACCCTGTGAACAACTGCGTGGTTTAAGGATCATAATCCACAATGTCAGACTGCACAGAATTTCCTCATCTACAGTCCATAAAATCATTAAAAGCTCCGGAGAAATCTATGTACGCAGAGGGACAAAGCCGAAAGCTGATATCAGATTGCCTCAGGCAATGAAAGACGGACTATAGTGGAAATGATTGCACGGACTCAGGAACACAGTTCCTCGTTGCCTCCAAGAATGCAGGTTAAATCTCAAGCATTCAAAAAAGAACCCATATATAAACATGACCCGGAAATGTCCCTGCCTTCACTGGGCCCGAGCTCCTTCAAGATGGACAGAGGTGAAGTGGAAGACGGTCCAGAGATCTAAGCAATCAAAATGTCAAATTCTTTGAGGGAATCATGGTCACTGTGTCCTCCTGGCTAAAGAGTGCAGGGATGGTCTGGCTTGTTATAAGCACACAGCTCAGAAGCCAGCATCTGTGGTGGTATGGGGGTGCAGTAGTGCACATGGCATGGGTGGCTTGAATATTTGGGAAAGCACCATTAATGCTGAAAGATACAGTGTATACAGGTTTTGGAGCAGCGCATGTTTTCATTTAGATAGTGGCTTTTTCAGGGAAGGCCTTGTTTATTATTATTATTATTATTATTATTTCTATTATTATTACTTATTAAAACCTTTGGCACATCACAAAGCAAAACACATGAGAAAAGAGAGCCTGAACTGTGGAGCAGCTGAAATCCTTTATCAGGCAAGAATGGCAGAGATACAACACAGTGGTAAACATGTCTCTGTCTTGACTTTTTTGAAACATGTTGCTGGTAGCAAATTCCAAATGAGCATACTGTATACAGTGGACGCATTGGATGGCGAACCAATCGACTTACGACCTAAATTCCTGAGCAGATTTTGTACCAACCGACCAATAAAGCCTCGACTGATGTACAAGAAGCCGACCCACACTTCATTGCACAAACATTCAGTTCCGCTCAAGCACTCGTGGTGTGAACGTGTTCAACGCATTTTTTCGTTGTGTTTCTCTGCATTTTTGCTCTATAAGCTTCAT
>JAQMCW010000018.1:8255036-8271684 GCA_030068335.1 Chrysichthys cranchii
TGGCTTTCTATGCCATTTTGCACCTTATCTTCATGTGTTTAATACTTTTTCCCTGTGTCTTTTCACTTTATTACACATAACTCAATTTATAGACTTAAATGTTTAGATGTCTTCGCATGAATTAAATACTTGAGTTGATATTGACATGTGGTGGAAATCTTGTCCATATCTCACTTAGAAAAACCCTTACTGATAAAAATGCTAATGTGTCAAATACTTATTCTCCCCGCTGTATGTACAATATTACTCAATCATTTGGATTGGTTTCACCACATTATACCTAGTTTGCTCAGAATTGAATTGAGCTGGAATCACGGCAGTGTAACAAAGCCTGTTGCTTGCTGCTGTGAACGCAGGAGAAGCTTACAGTTATACTCACGACAAAAGCACTTTCATGATAAAAACAAGAAATGGTTATAAGAAGTTTGTTTGCGGTTTTAAATTAACGCAACTCCTCATCTTCTCCTCTTGCCTCTCTTTCTCCCTCTGTTGGTCTTATCTTCCCTTACCTCTCGGTCCTTAGCTTGTGTTAGGTCTGCCCTTCCTCTTGGTGAATCCTGTAGGCTATGTGAGCCGGGCGTTTGATCTGGGCCGCCAGTTTTTGTTTAAGTGGACGGTGAACTGGCGGTTCTTGCCAGAGGACATTTTCCTCAGCAGGTATTCTCTTCATCCTAGGATGTTAGGAGTTAGGATGTGTGCATTTATTAGTGCAGACTGTGTGTATGAGTATTATAAAAGTGGCTCTCTAGGGAAAAGCAAATCTCCTTTTTGTCACATTATCCCTAATAATTAGAGAGTAAATGCAATAGAAAAAAAAAAAACCCAAGCATATAATGATATTTTAACAATATTTCTATTGTTAGGTACTTCCACCTGGTGCTGTTATTGGCTCACCTGACCACACTTGTCTGTTTTGCTTTGAGGAGATGGAAGAGGTAGGATACTCTGTGAGGGTCCATCGTGACAGAAGCCTCCTTTGGTGGGGTTGCATGAGTACTAATCTTTACTAGTTGATCATTATCTCAAAAGGTATTCGACTCGTAATCTTTTCCATTGTTAATGCAAAAAATATTCCAAGATAACACTCACTATTTTTAGGTTGTTTTATTGATGCAGCATAGAATAGGCGTACACGGAATACAGATGACATTTTCAGTGCTTCTCTGCACAGTGTGTGAACTCCTGATTATTAATGATAAAATCCTAGCTTAGTAATGGATGAAAGATGTAAAGTCTTGCCTTGGTGTCTTGAGGTTTTAACACCATATTCAACTCTGTGTAATATCATGTAATCCTGGCCTTTTTAGTGTCTGAAAACAAATCTGGCTCAACATCTTTGAGATACTCAAGTCTTACTCAGCTAATTTGACTCTAATCTAGCAGGACACACTGCTCTGCAAAGTGATCTCAAAGTTTTAGTGGTCCATTAGATGTGCAAAAGAAAATGAGAAAAATGCTTTTTCCAAGTGTAGCAGTGTGGAGTTGACTTCATCTAAATTTTTCAGACTAACAAAACATTTATTTGCTTTCTTTACTGTCTGCTTAACTGTTTTTTATTAAACACCCAACTAGTCAACATCCCCACAGCTGTTGTGTTGGTCAACTAGTCTGTGCAACCCTTATCCTGTCGTACAACTCATGAAGTTAAATGCAGTCATGTTTAAACTGTGTGTTTGTCTTTGTCTCCGTGTTTGACAGACTGATGAGATGTCTCTTTACCTCTGTCGTTTAGATCCAGTTGTTCTTTGCATCTTTTACATTCAACACCTTTTTAATTGTATTCTTTTGCTTATGTAAAGCTTCTTGATTTGGTATATGAAATGTGATCTAAATTTACCTTGCCTAACAGGTCAGGGAGCAGTGTTTGGGCTCTATTGAAAGATCCATCAGAGAGGAAGCCAGTGACACAGAAGCTCAGTGCTGATCATATCTTTTTATATCTCATTCTAAAAGCTGATTTATATAATCATGATTGATTTTTTTTGTGCTATACGTCAGTGCATAAAGTATGCGGATATATCTGTAAAAAACAAACAAAAAGCTGCCATGCCTTTTATATGCTCCTCTCTCCTCATGGAGGGTGAGCAGTTATCACCACGCAGCTCTGCCTTGTTACATGGCCGCGCCCCTGGGACATGGGATCTCGTGTAGTCTATAATATCAGTGCTGTAATGGGGCTGTGCTGTCAGTGTGCTGTTGCAGTGCTGTCCATTCGGCACCTCCGCTGTGGAACAGCCTTCGGACTGCGGCCACACTATGTCATATTAGCTCACGCAGAAGAGTTATATATTCTGACCTTACTCTTGGTGGTGGTGAAATCATGGCCTGAAGTGGATAGAAAAAGTCGTCTCCCCCTTTAAAATGGCAGGTTTTTGTGGAGGAAAAATTGATATACAAGATAAATCATATCAGAACTTTTTAACTCCCAGTGCGAGATGATAACGTATAAAAATTAAGTCAAACATTTTAGGGGAAAATGGGGTAAATTTTTATGAATTTTGTAAAGTACGAGAACATGAGATTGAATGCATGTTCATTCTGAGCCCAGCTATTTCCCCAGTCATAAGTGCATGCTCACTTATACAACCAGGATATTGTAGCTTCTTTATTCTTCCAATTTTTCTCCCCAAAATGTTTGATTGCTTTTCACTTAATTTTTATACACTGTAATTTCACATTGAGCGCGGAAAAAGATCTGACACGATTGATCTTAGTTTAATTTGGTTTACGTCGCAATAACCAGCTATTTCAACAGGGGGCTGCAGACTTCTTATATCCACTGTAAGCTTACAGTTGCCAATTTATTATTATGGCCTGCAGTGAAAGCATGCTTTCACTGGGTGGAAATTTTGTCTTTAAAGCAAAAGAGAAGAAGATTACACTAGAGTGCAAATTATGGCTTCTATCTGTGAAAGTGCTGTCCTCATTTGCATATTTGGTATTGAGGTAATCTAAAAGTAATGGAAAGTACTAAAGTTATGGTGCTTTTAGTATTTTGATACTTGCATAAGCTTACTGTTTTGTATTTTTTAACAAGTAATTAATAATTGTATCAGAATGTATTTTTAATCTAGTTCTCACAACCCCGCCTAAAACATACCTCAAAAGTAACCCAAAAGTAAGCTTCTTAAAACAAAGAAATGTAATGTTCTTAAATAGCTGAGTCAGTCAGCATAATTGAGCAAGTTTTTCCACTTACTGAAGACAAAATGGTAGGCAGAAAAACCCAGCTGCACTAAAAGCCTCCTAAGGGAGGCAATGGAACTATGGACTATGTAAAGATATCTGTAATTCCTAAATGGTTATTGGAATATTTTTGTTCAGCCCATTGAATGAATGCTAAAATTCTACCATTGTAACATCTTGATTACATTGTGGTGGTGTACCGATCGAAAAGTACAAAAATCACGTCACTGTCCAAGTACCTATGGACCCGAGTATAACTCTGGAGAGCTCAGCTGCTATCTATTGATGAAGGCCAAACACGTGTCCGTTGTCTTTCTGCTCCCGTTTTTCCTTTTGTTGTTTGCTTTACTTTTCGCCGACTTGTATTTTATTACATATTTACCTCATCAATAGTTCAGTGCTCCCTAACTGACTCTCACAGATCGTTCTCATCTTGTTCTCATCCAACTTCATTGGCATGTGCTTCTGCCGCTCACTGCACTACCAATTCTATGTTTGGTATTTTCACACTCTGCCCTACCTGCTGTGGAGCGGTGGGGTGAAGAAACTTGCTCACCTATTGAGGTGAGAACACACGTGCATACACATACTTACACCTGAAGTGATGTGTGCTGGATTTTCCCTTTACAAATTGTCACTTGATTTTAATCGCAACAGTTACTACCTCTCTCTTGTCTTTTCATCTGGTCTTGCTGTCTTCTTGTTTGTCTCTTCTTCTGATTTTCTGTCTGGCTTTCCATCTATCCTTTGCTTTCTCAATCTTACATTTCTGTGTCATTCATTATATTTGTCATGTCTTTCTTTGTTTTGCTCCTCTTTATTTATTTATTTTTTTACTTTGAATATCTTCTATCCTTCTCTCTGTCTCTTAGGGTGTTGATACTGGGTCTGATAGAGTTGGCATGGAACACGTATCCCTCCACCACCTACAGCTCCTTGTCCCTGCACATCTGCCACTTCATCATTTTGCTATGTCTGTGGTTCAATCCGACCCCTCCTCCAGCAGATCTGGGCTCAGAGTCCCATAAGGCCAAACGCCAATGACAGTTGCTTCACCAGCAACTGTGTTTCCGTGTTTTTCGCTCCATACACACCTCTCATCTGGGTGAAGGAGTGAGAATGTTAGCACTGCTGTTCAGTCAGCCCGTGACCTCTAAGGGATGAGACGAGTTCAGAGGTTAGTGTGCAAGAAAAAGCAGGAGGAAATAATTCCGATTTTCATGATTCTTAGAAAGCTGTTTTTGAGATGGAAAATGTGAACATCATGTGGATCATCATGTAAAGTGACTTATTACATGTAGCCCATTACACGGGACTTGAAAAGGCACATTGTGTCGCTTAGTGATTTTGAGACATTGAAACATGGGATTGATGGTCTCACCTACAGCTGTGGGTTTTCAGTGTTATTTCTAGAAATCCTGAAAAGCTTTCTGCAAAATTGGACTGGATCTGATTCAGCTAATCAGTAGTTGGGACTTTACCTGGCTATTGTCTGGCATACCACAGAGACATTGTTTAGTATGATGTTTTTTTGGAGTCTAATCTCTGCATTCCCTTATGTACTTATGTGATTTAAAACTGTAGTTAATTCAAATGCATAACTACAAACACTTTTTACTGACTTCAGAAATTCACTTAAGTCATGAAACCTTGGTTAAAAAAAAAACATACATACTATCTTCAGTTAGCTTGGATCACATTTGTTTGATTTGCAACAGAACGGTTGAACTTTGCAGGCACCTTCCTGCACAGTTCAGCGGTTCTGACGCAAATCAATCTCACTGAGTTTTTGGGTTTGATGCATAACTTTATCTATGTATTTACTGTTTCTTATTGATGGGGAGGAGAGTTCAGTGGTCTTAAAAAAAAAAATAAAAAATAAAAAACTTAATGGAATGTACAATGAATAGGTGTAAAAGAGAGAAGAATTTTTGGACATTGTGCTCAGCAAGAACACTTCCATAGACCAACATGCAGTTTACAGTTAAAACCTAGTCACAAAAGTTAGACACAGCGCACCAAAGCAGCAGTCCTTTTTATAAAGACAGAAGCAGAGGGCCATGTTCCAGGAACACCAGTGTTGAGCTCTGTTATAGTAAACATTTTTTGACTTCCATGTCAGACAGTTTCTTATTTTCAATATTAATACTCTGAGTTTTCAGTTTACTAGTCTTCACTCATTGGCCATTTTATCAGGTTGGCCTACCACAAGCACTTTCCAGGTCTATAATTACTGACTGTGAAAATGATCACCACCCAATGTTCTGGTCAGTGGTGATTTTTTTTATATTTTTCCACAAATGTTCAGAGAGGACAGGCTTGAAAACTGTTTCTTACAGGTTTACCTATATAGTCCATGTTCTTGATGTCATTGTCAATTAGTGTATACAGTGTTTGTAACAAACTGAAATTGTACACTGTAGATTCATATGCAGGTTTTATCAACTGAAAGCTTTTAAAAAATCTGATTGTAGAGAAATCTGATTTAAATATTTGTGTATCATTGGCATCTCACGCTGCACGCTGCACGACCACGCTGCAGTTCTTCCCATTTAGCTGTCTGTACTCTGAACGACATTTGCTCCAAAAATGCCAATACACTTTGGCCAAATAACTAATTCAGTAATGGAGTACATGGCACAAAAAAGCAAAAAACTATTTCCAGTGGCCTTGGTTTCTTGTTCTTTTTACACTTTTAATTTGTTCTGTCTCTTCCTAGTATTTGGTATTTTTTTTAATTTTTTTTTTGAAGTGTTTCTTTTGAGTGCTTGAAGGCATTTTTTGCATGACTAGAAGTGCTTAGTTACCATTATTGTTACCATCTCTTTAATACATAAGGCTTGGTGTATCTGCTAAATGTGTCAGGGTTATAAACAATCATATATAGTACTGTGAACTGGAAGCAACACAATGGCATACCACCATTTTGTTTTTTAAAAATAAAGTTTATTGCAGGATTTTCTGACTGATTTATTTATTCTGTTGCTTAATCAACAACAATCAACCCATCTCGTCTATTAATTAAGCTGTTTAGTTTTTAGGAAACTAGCAATGGATACACTGTAAACGAAAGTGGCAGCTAAAACGTACACACACATCCAACTAAATGAATTTACATTTAATTTTCATCAGGTTCCCAGCAGTAAGAAAAAGAGACAAGGAATACTGAAGTTTAAATCCCTCCATTAATTTGAGGTGAGGCAATTTCTGAAGGCACAAATTAAGTTTGTATCACATGATACGATTTTGGCAGAAAATAGCTGAAACTGGCCGTTTGGTAACAAAAATATCAGAGAAATGCAGCCCCTCTTAGGTATGTAGTCCTAGTTCCCAGACTAAATAAAGCTATTTGTTATTACTCTAATATAATTTATCAGTTAAATTCAACATCATAAAATGGAACTTGCTTTATACATACTGTATATTCTACATGGTTCACAAAAGAACATTTTAAGAGCAGTGTGAAGATGGTTTCTTTCCTTCTTTGGGGTCTGTGGAGGGCAAAGGTAGATAGAATTTGTGTACATTACACTACTGTTTCATCACAGATTGTAGAAATCATGTATAAAGGTACATTTTTATGTGTACAGGCTTTTCCCCATATGGTGTGGGACATCAGTGTTTAGTTTTAATTTATTTAAGAGCATGTAGAATTGGAGGACGCCACATTAGCTGTGCTGTACCAAATGAATTATGAAACCATGTGGTGATTTTATTACATGCTCAAGTTCTGACAATTACTTGTTTAAGAGCTTTTATGCTTAGCAGACCATGTTTAATTGGACAATCTACCACGTGCTTGGATTGAATTAGTTGTCACATGTAATTTGGGTTGTAACAGAGCATGTTAAGCTGTAGATTTTCATCCCAGTGGCGCAGCAGCAGGAACAGCTGTCTAGCAGCTGCCCTCAACCCTGGCAGGTCTACATCCTCTGGAAGTGATTGATGTTTGAGCCAGAAGTCTGCCTTGGCTGCCACGAGCTCCCACTCTACAAAAAAGCCTGCACAGTGGTGCTCAAGCCACGCCAAAGCTACAGACGTTGCCCAGCTGGAACTCTCCACATCCAGCTGTGCAGTCTCTTCCCCCTGTTGTTCTGTCTCCTCACACATGTCTGTTTCAGAGCCACGCCCACTGTCAGCCTGTGTGACCACCCCCACAATTTCTACAGAGCCTTCCTCTGAACTGAAAGGTTCCGGAAGCACAGTAAGGGGATCATTGGAATATGGTCGGCCTGAGATAGCATGAGGTGGCCGTGTGGTACTCTGGTCATCCAGCCTGTAGGCGGCAATGGGACGAATAAAGGGGGAAGAAACGCAGTGGAAATGGGGGCTCAAGCTGCTGCGGTGGATCAGGTAGGGAGAAGCTCGCTTTAGACGATCCAGTGGGATGTGAATACACTCAGAGAACGACTCAGACAGTAGAAAGGCACCCGAAGCAAGCTGCAAATGCAACTAAAGAACAGGTGTCACAACGACAGAAATTACAACGGGTGTAGCATTTTGCACATTTTTCTATACAGGATTTATTAGGAGGAATGCAGGCACCCTTTAAACAAATTTAATTAAAAATATTGTGTCAATTTGGTTAGGTTCTTTCTAATTGTGAAATTTGCTGGTGAGTCTAAATGCAAACCTTGAAATACATGGATGGATGGATGGCTACATAAAACCCAAATGTCTAACTGAAGAAAATGAATGATATATTTCTAACTTCTATTTGCTTGAATCTGTCATTTTTTTTCCCACCGAGTTTTGCAGATGTTTACTTCATACTGCAAGGTATGATCAATCATGACTTATTAACAGTAATGAAGAGAAGTGCACCCCTAAATCAATATAACTGCCACTAATAATAATATGAAACTACTGAAAGTAATTACATACTGGGACCGAAACTATGATCGGGTAGGCAAAGGAGCATGCATTGGAGTATGTGTATATTTTCTTACCAGGGTCAGGTAATCAGGAGACTTGGAGCCTGTCTGTGTTTCAAGTTCGGCAGACAGGCACTGAGGTTTTAGAGGAGTTTGCCTTCCTGAGCTGTAGGTAGGCCTCATTCTGCCTACATTAAATCTGCCAATGTACACACCTTGGGTCAGAAGGGATTGTGGCCTTTCACTCCCCACATCCCACATTTAATATATTTTCACCAGATACTCTATACTATACAAAAAATATTATAATAAAGCATATTACTGAAACCTAAAAATATACAAATTGGTGAAATATACTATATATTTAAACAAATGCATCTATTAATTGGCCAGGTTAAATAAGATTGTTTTAATCTGGATTATAAAACACCAGTACACATTTCTAGGCTTTTCATTTCATGATGCTGCATGCAACATTTTCTGATAAGCAGTGGGATGCTGTTATTTTGTTTGAATATAAATGTTCAAACCATAAATGGGCTTGATTGCACTAATACTTTTGCATTCTTTAAGTACTGCTCTTGCATTTCTGGTTCTTTCATTACACTTGGAATGGTGAATACAATTGGTGTCTACAAGAGCTCCTGAAGATGAATGTTAATGATATTCACTTCTAGCAAATGGCAGAATGGTTTCACACTGTATGCATACCTGCATAACTATGAATGTAGACCAATCAGCCACAACATTAAAACCACTGACAGCTGAAGTGAATAACACTGATTTCATCTCAATGATGCCAGTCAAGGGGTGGGATATAACAGGCCTCAAGTGAACAGTCAGTTCTCGAAGTTGATACTGTATGTTAGAAACAAAAAAATAGGTAAGCTGTAAAGATCTGGGTGACTTTAACAAGGGCCATATTGTGATGTATAGATTACCTGGTCAGAGCATTTCCAAAATGGCAATTCTTGAGCGGTGTCCCAGGTATGCAGTAGTTAGAGGTCCAAGGAAGGACAACTGGTGAACCACTGACAGGGTTGTGGGCACCCAAGGCTCATTAATGCACATGGGGAGTGAAGACTAACCCCTTTGGTCTGATCCTACAGAAGAACCACTGTAGCACAAATTATAAAAGGTTAATGCTGGTGTGGCAACGGGGGCGTGGTCGAGCCCAGTCTTGCGACGGGGGAGCGAAGCCGGGGAAGGTGAGTGGCAAGTGTTCACACCTGGGGATGATTAATGTGTTCCTTTTTTATTCCCCGCAGTGAGCGGGATAGTGTATCTGCAGACCAGTCAGAGTGCCCATGCTGACCTCTATCCACCAGGGAAAGTATCTACAGTGGGCACATCATGATTAGAACTGGACCATGGAACAATGGAAGAAGGTGGCCTGGTCTCATGAGTCATGTTTTCTTTTATGTCATGTGGAGGGTTATGTGCACATATGTTATATGCTTACATGGCGAAGAGATGGCACCAGAATGCGCTATGATAAAACGGCAAGCTGGCAGGCAATCTTGCTGGGTAATCTTAGGTCCCTGGCATTCATGTGGATGTAACTTTCCCACATACCACCTACCTAAACATTGTTGCAGACCAACACATATTCCTGGCACTGGTTTTCCCTAATAAATGTTGCATGTTTTCGGAGGATAGTGTGTCCTGCCACACTGCAACAAATTGACAAATAATTCAAGGTGCTCATTTGGCCCACAAAATCTCTAGATCTCAATCTGATCAAGCATCTGTTGGATGTGCTGGAACAACAAGTCTGATCTATGGAGGCCCCACCTTGCAACTTTCAGGGCTTAAATGAACTACTGCCAATGCCTTGGTGGTAGATACCACAGCAAACCTTCAGAGGTCTTGTGGATCCATGCCTTGACAGATCAGAGCTGTTTTGGGGGCACAAGTGGGACCTACAATATTAGGCAGGTGGTTTTAATGTTACGACTGCTCAGGGTATACCTTATATAAATATAGTAATAATAGGTACAGAAACATAAGGGACAAGCTTCTGTCTGACTTTACTAATGAATATAAACAATGCCTTTGGACATATCTATTAAATGATATTATATTATTAATAACCCATCTAGATGAATGGCCGCATCCAGAACTTGGTCTGAAGTTATCATACAGAACTGAAGTCAGATGTAGTTCAGTTTACTGTCCAGGAAGTGGACATTGGAGAGGAGAATGGATGGGAGGGCCGGTTGTCTGGGACTTGCACTTAGCATAGCACAGACCCCTGCCTATTTTCCATGCTTCTGCTTCCTCATACACTACTTACGGCAGTCCCTACCCTGGCCACCAGCATTAGGCGACACCAGGGACTGGAGGCCTGGTCTCTGCATCTCCAGATGTCCATCCTGCAGGTCAGTTTTTGGATGATCCTTATACTGTAACAGTGTTTGGCATTGGTAGACATGAGCAGCATTTGTGCTATTTTGATGTCCATATGCTGTAAGAGTTGCCCTAAGTAACAAAATAGCACAAAAGAGCACCATTTTAGATCCAAAGTGGCTGCTACATGCTACTGCCATGCTGCCATCTTCATGCTTGCCAATTTTTCCTTTTTCCAACACATCAACTTCACGAACTGACTGATCACTTCCTATAATATATCCCACCCCTGGATAAGTGCCATGGAACAAGATAATTGATGTTATTCACCTCTCAGTGGTTTTAATGTTATTGCTGATTGGTGTATATATTTCTGTGAAGCTGCTTTGTGACAATGTCCATTTTTTAAAAAGTGTAATATAAATAAAAAATAAGAAAAAAAGAAGAAATATCAACAGCAAACAAGATCAGATTGCCATGTCCAGTTTTGTTTTCAATTTTTCTCTTGTATTACCATTATTTTGTTTATTTATTTCTGCTGTCTATAGAGTAGCTCTATCATGGAAAGATCCAATAAATGTACAAACACCTACATATATAAAGCGTGAAATTGTTTTTTGTTGTTAAAGATGGTGCAAAGCACATTTTCTTGATAAAGTTCTTAGACACAGGGCTTAAATTCTCTGACAATATGTAGCAAATTCTTAACATTGCTAAAAGACATGGCCAATGTTACATTTCGCAATTACACCATTTTACAAGTTTTTACCATTAAACACTGATTGCTGGGAATGCAATCAGACATGTATCAGACTATGTAGTGAACCATTAGAATTCAGTTCTACTGATAAAATAATAAAGGTAGAATTTGCCATTTATAGTGTAATCTAAGAGGGCTGTGCAGGGTTCGGTTTTCCCCAAGATACAGAAAAAATGGCTCCGCCGCAGATAGCACTATAATGCAAGTGGGTTTTATTTACAGTGCAAATGGACACACTCCCACCCAACATGCAAAAATAGTGGAAAAAATTATTTGAAAAAGGCAGATATTTACAGTCCTAAACTGAATGCCAAAACAAAATATACAGACAAAAAAGTTGATGCATATTTAGAAAAAAGATATAGCTACATACAGAACAAAAAAATTACAGACTCTACTGCTGCTGCTATTACTACTACTACTGCTATTACTACGACCAAATTCAGACAGCTACTCTCTGCGGATAACTCTCTCTCACTCCACAAACATAATACCCCTTTAAACTATAAGCCCCTCCCCTCAGAACATTCCAGCTTCGCCCTGGTAATGTGATAACTCACATGGCTCATATTTTCTTCCCCTGCATATATCTAAATAACCAATGAGGCCCTGGCCGTGGCGCAGCGGGCTGGGGCACCAAGCTACAAATCTGGGGACCCGGGTTCGATTCCGACCTGCGGTCATTTCCCGATCTCTCCCTGTCTCTCTCTCCCACTCACTTCCTGTCATAATCTCTACTGTCCTATCCAAAAATAAAGGCAAAAGGCCAAAAAAATATCTTTAAAAAAAAAACAATGCACATACTTTCTGCACCAATTACTTAATTAACACTCTTAAATACCCCATTATTTCACTGTATTTCACAGCCTACCCTCGTTCCCAATGGTATGACCCATTCTCCTGCTACGCTAAAGTACAGGACTGGATGCTCTTCTCTTGGCTTCTCTTGTGCCAGCACAGCCCCAACTCCCACCACTGAGGCATCCACCTGGACTAGAATCTGTTTCTCACAGTTTGGACTCCGAAGTACTGGTGATGTGCATAGATGCCTCTTTAGGGAGACAAAGGCCTTTTCACATTCCTCTGTCCATGTGACAAGGTTCCTCTCTATCTTGCTAGTGAGGTTAGTGAGGGGTGTGGCAATTGTGGTGAAGTTGGGGATGAAGTGTCAGTACCACCCTTCAAGCCCATTGAATGATCTGACCTGTTTCTTGGTGGATTGCCTTAACCTTGTCCACTTGGGGTTGGACCTCTCCATTGCCAACCAGGTAACCCAAGTATCTGGTTTCAGACCTTGCCCACTCACACTCAGACCTGCCTCCTGTATTCATTGAAGGACCCTTCAAAGGTGATGGAGATGGTCTTCCCAGCATCTACTAAGGAGGTCAACGTCATCCAAGTATGCCGCACAGCAGTCTCCACGGTCTTGTCGCACCCAGTCCATATGTCGCTGGAAGGTGGCTGGTGCTATATATAGTCCAAATGGCATAACTGTGAACTGGAACAAGCCCATGAGGGTCCTAAAGGTGGTGTACACATGAGACTTTTCTTCCAGTGGCACCAGCCAGTACCCCTAACAAAGATCTAGCATGGTGATAAAGCTGGCCTTACCAATGCAGATGGCATAGGGTATGTGTCAAACTGGAAAACTATGTTGAGCATGCAGACCCTGAGGGACCCATCCTTTTATGGCACCAGGATGACTGGCCTACTCCACTCACTGGTTGATGGCTCAATCACCCCAAAATCCCTCATGGTTTGAACCTTGGCTTGCAGCCCAGGCACCAGATGCTCTGGTACTTAGTAAGGCTGCTGCCAGATGGGGGTGTAGTCCATCAGGTGGATTCTATGCTTTGATAGCCTAATCCAACCAGGTCTCTGCTGGAACAGGGCTGAGAAATCAGCAAACACCAGCTGGAGCTCAGTTCTCTGGCCACTCTCCAGATGTTCCATGCTCACAGTCCCCTGCTGCTGCCAAGTCTCCAGGTCATCTCCACTTTCCCCATCCTGTTCCACCTTTTGTACCATCATCACTTCAATACTTAGACTAGCCCAAATGGTGAGAGATCTGTGGATACCTGTGGCACCTCCATGTATGCAAACAATAAGAAGGGCAGCCACATGTCCCAATTCTTCTCTGTATCTGTGACAAACTTCTTCATCATATTCTTGAGGGTCAGATTAAATTACTCTATAAGCCCATCAGTTTGGGGGTGGAAAGGACTGGTTTGGATGGTTGTGATGCCTAACTGTCAGTATAACTGCTGCATCACCTGGGAGGTGAAGTTTGTCCCCTGGTCTGTTAGGATCTCTTCAGGGAAACCAACTCAGGATAACAGATGGACTAGGGCACTGATGATCATTGCAGTGGTGATGGGGTGGAGTGGGAAGGCCTCAGGGTACTGGGTGGGACTAATCACAGATGACCAGGATGTACTGATACCAAAGGGGCTCTGCAAGACCTGTGCACCGGTTTTCTGACATATGGGACATGTAGTGCAATAGGACTGAACATCAATGTACATGGAGGGCCAATACAACTGGGAACCTAACCTACTGTAAGTTTAGTGCAGGGCTATGTGTCTGGCCCAAGGGATGGTGTGTGCCAGGTGGAGAGCCAAGGGTCTGCATGCAGTGGATACAACTAAGTTTAACATTTCCCCTTCTACATATAAAATACCATTCTCCACAAAAACCTGTTCCTCACTATGACCCCCTGAGCTACTTCCTCTCTTAATAGTCTTCTCAAACAATGGCTTCAGTGACAAGTCTGCACATTACAAAGCGCCAATATTTTCTGGAATATCCCACTCCCCAGCATCAAGTCCCGACACATCTGCTTTCATTTTCAGAGAGCCATCACTGACTATGTGACCCTTTTGTCCTGGGTGCCCTGGGGGTTGTCTGGGGTTGCTGTGAGCTTCTCTGGCAGGCATTAAGATACTGCAAGGCCAGGTTTTCTGCAGTCAGTCCATTGTCCAGCTCATGCTCCTTGACCCAGGTTCTGACATCATAGGGCAGGACCTAAAGCAGCCGCTCTAGGACGATTAGCTCATTGATCTCCTCCTTACTGTGCTGCTCTGGCCAAATCTATCATGGGTACAGTCCCTTTAAGTGGCCGTACATCTTGGTGGGGTTCTCTCCAGGTGGGGTGGTGGACTTTCGGAAGTGCTGGTGGTAGGTCTCCAGTGAGATGTCAAACTTCTCCAACAGTGCCTCTTTCAGGTGACCATAGGAGTTAGATTATGTTCAATTAGAAGGGAGCACACCTGAAAAAAAGCACCCCACGACAGGGACCTTCTAGCTGGCCAGCCGGCCCTTTGGCAGACATGTCGGGACTGCTAAGGGACTTCCTCCCATGCAGCAATTATGGAGGAAGGATTATTGCTGTGTATGCTTCCAGGGCCTTCCCTGTCAACAATGGCACCAGGCAGCATGCCCACTGCTGCTCGGGCCATGCCCAGGTCCTGGCCATGCACTCAAAACACAGGAGGTAGTGCTCAATGTCCTCAACTTGCTGTTAAGTGGGCATCTTTGGTTGTTTGCCTCCAACTCTCAGCGCTGGTGACAGACACTAATGTCTTGCTGGGCCCTGGCTGGAGCTATATGAAGGCATGGTGTGGGGGTAGGAAGGGCTAATTGGGGACTTTCAGATATTGTCATTATCGCTGGGGTCAGGTCTGGTTGATGAAGCACCTCAGTGCTGGTGGCTTGTGGAGCTTGTTGGATGGATGCTGCCAGGCCTCGGATCCCTTCCAATAATCCGTCCTCCATCATCAGCTTTACCTTCTGGGACCGAAGGCCGGTCCTCCTCTTCACTGGTTGCACTGTCTTGTGGCTGGCCATCCCACCACTGCCACCACATGTAATCTAAGAGAGCTGTGGAGGGTTTGGTTTTCCCCAAGACACAGAAAAAAATGGCTCTGCCACAGATAGCAATACAGTGCAAGTGGGTTTTTATTTATAGTGCAACCGGATACACTCCCACCAATCTACAATACCAAAACAAAATATACAGAGAAAAAATTTATGCCTATATAGAATAGAGATACAGCTTCATACAGAAAAACAAAAAAGTTACAGACACTACTGCTGTTGCTATTACTACTACTATTACTACTACTTTCAAATTCAGGCAGCTACTCTTCGCTCATAACTTTTCTAAGTCTCCCTTGCTTCACGAGCATATTACCTCTTTAAACTATAAGCCCCTCCCTTCAAAACATTTCAACTTTGCCCTGGCTAAGTGATAACTCACATGGCTCATATTTTCTTCCCATGCATACTTCTAAATAGCCAATGCACATACAGTACTTTCTGCACCAATTACTTAATTAATGTCCTTAATTACCCCATTATTTCAGTGTATTCAACAGTGTGCCCCCTTTCCCAATAGTATGAATTAACCCGAGCTACAACCCCTCGGTTTGCGTCCTTCCTCCCCTGCTCCGGATGAGCAAGGGGAAACACGACAATTGACAAACTTCAGGAGAGTGCTCTACAAACAGTATGTACCATAAACATATGAATTGTGTGTGTATGACTACGATAACTAGCAGCTTGCTCCAAGTGTGCACCCTCCAAGTTTGCGTGCCATTTCCATGTGCAGTAATGATATACACGCAAGATTAAAAAAAACTATATGACCATTTAATGAGTTGTATGAGTGCCACTCATGGTTCGAGACAGAGCCCTCTGTCACATATATTTTAGATCAAATTATTACATATTAGTTCATATACTATTTTAATTGCAAGCAAATACATGTTATGATGGAGGAGAGCGCGTGCGCGCAGGTGGGTAGAATGTTGCGATGGAGGAGAGCGCGTGCTTGCGGGGAGGAGGGGGGGGTGGATGTTGCGATGGAGGGGAGCGCGTGTGTGCCGGGGGGCAGCAAAATGTTGTGAAGGAAGAGAGCGGCACGGCCCGGTACCAAAAGACCCACGGACCGGTGGTTGGGGACCCCTGTTCTAGAGTTTATTGAATCATCTCCCACCAGCTGAAAATTAATTGTAAGTCTCCCTCACTTAAACAAAAGCTTCAATATGGATTGTAATACGTCAGGTGATCAGGCAGGAGCAGACATTCAGAGCTATAAGCATCTTAGGCAATCAATGAGGAATGTAACTGACAATTTTCCAATCTTCAGGTTTTGAAACATGCACTAGTTTCTTGGTGTCTTACAGGGTTAGGGTTAGGGTTAGCAACACACTGTTGCAGTTAGAAGTTTACAGACATATTGGACATGCGTTTTATGGCAATATTAGACTTTCAGATATTTCTTTGAACTGTTCTTTTTCTGGGCAAGCATGATTGTAGAACATATATTTTTCATATAAAAAACAAGTTTTAATTCCTGAAACCAACAAATGATCAAAAATACAAAATACAAACAGCACACCATATATACAGACGTGGACAAAATTGTTGGTACCCTTCCGTTAAAGATAGAAAAACCCACAATGGTCACTGAAATAAC
>JAQMCW010000018.1:8280384-8291379 GCA_030068335.1 Chrysichthys cranchii
TGCTGAACCCAGGGCTCGAACCCAGGACCTTCTCGCTGTGAGGCGACAGTGCTAACCACTCAGCCACCGTGCCGCCCCGCTATCCAATGTACCACTGTGATTATGATGTATTGACTTTATTTTAATAGCAGTATGCATTTTTTAATTTAATAGCATAACCTTTTTATGCATTATTATCATTTATACATGAAGCTCCAGGTGTAACTTGGATGGTGATAGCGTTGCATATTTACCTACCAGGAGCTGATCTACATGTGTATGCTGAAGATTATATTTCAGTTACTTGATGTAGCAGGTATTTTTGTTTTAGGTGTTACCTGGCTTTACAGGTGTTCCTTCTGACTAGTTCCAGAACTTGGCCGACGTTGCTCAGTGAACCATCAGTGAGGATGAAGAGCTGTCGAGGGCAGCTTCGATGAGCAGGCTGGTGGTACACCCAGGACAGTGCCTCCAAAAGGTTACTGTCACCCAGATCCACACACAGCTTCTGTACATAATCTAATACCTGGGCCATATTTATCTTTAAAATAAAGATAGACAGAAATTATTTATTTTATTATTTAATCAATGCCTTCATTGTTCAACATTACATTAAAATTGTGCTACCACAGTTTCACTGTTTTCTTATGCTTACTAAAATGAGTATTCGACATGACAAACTTATTTTAAGACATTCTGAAAGAATGTAAAATTCAACAGTATAAGCTTATAAAACAAAATTGTTTCAAAACAGCTGATATTGACTAATTAGTATCCATTAAAAAAATGCTTTATGCGTTAGCCATAGGACATGTGTTAAGCAATAGATTGTTTAGATTGTACTTTTTGTACATTTTATTTTTTAATATTTTATCCTGTTTGATTTAGCTGATCATAGGCTAATGTGCCTTACTATAGACTAAGGCTGTCAAAAACAAATTTTACCATTCAAATACTCTGAATTTTAATAAGAATTACATATTCAAATGAAATCAATATTTCAGTGTTTAAGGGGAAATATTTTGAAGCTAATAAATTTTCATTCTGCAAAACAGTTGCTGTCTTTTCTGGTCTTTATTAGAAGCTGAGTAGATACTCTAAATTTAAAGTAAAGTTGGATATGTTAAGTTGATTATTCTCTATTTGTATTATTATATGCATCTTGCAAAAATGCAAGTTCAGTTGGATGAATGGATATTTCATATTCTATATTTTGGAAATACTTTTTTGGATTTTGAGAAAAAATCACTTTAAGAATATCAGAAGTGCAAACTCCTCCATCTCACTCATCAATGAGCAAAACACATTCTACACTCATGTTGAAGTTGATAATGGCAATGTGACAGTCAGAGCTCCAAATCTGCAGACACGACTACCACAGCATCCCTAGCCATACCCCTCAAGCATGCGTCATTACTGCCTACTTCAAGAAGTCTGCCTTGTGTTTGTACCTAGACAAAGCATGTCTTAATTGCTGACATAATGCAATTCACCTCCCGCAAGTGTTTTGAGAAGCATGTCAGAAACCTGATATGCACCATTCTCAACACTAAATTAAACCCTCTGCAATTATCAAATTTCATAACAGATCTATAAATAATGCAGTTTTTGCTGTACTACACAGTCCTCACTCACCCAAAAAAAAAAAAAAAAAAACTATGTGAGAATGCTCAGTGTTCAATACCATAGTGCCATCTAAACGAGACACCAAGCTCAGAGATCTGGGCAGCTGGATCTTCAGATTCCTAACACGGTGACACCAGGTCATGAGGACAGGTTCTAACATTTCCTTACCACTAATACTTAGCACAAGTAACACTTAGCACTGCTGCTATTTGCAGCAGTGGGGGTGTGGCCGGGCGCCACCTGCTGGGGAGAGCGGGGTCGGAGACTGGGAGTGGTGAGTGATTACATCTGGTGTTCATTAACTGTGTCCCTTTTTATTCCCGCAGTGAGCAAGTTAGAAGGAGACACCCTAGAACCAAGATGCAGCTGCATGTGTGTGTGTATGAGCGTGCGTCCGTGTGACAACGTTGATTTGATTTGAAAAGACAATAATAAAAGTTACTGACAGTATGGAACCTGCTGGGTCTCAGCATGTTTTTTCATTTTGACCAGACCAGAGTCATCACAGTGGTGCCGAAGCCTGGGAATAAAGCTGCCAACAAATGATGGATGCATATTTGTTCACCACGCTCATGCAGATGCTCACCACCTCCTGCCAGGCACAGCATCAGGAGCTGCTCACCCTCAGACAGGAGCAGGAGAGACGCTTCCAGGCGCTGATACAAAGTCAGGCCAAGGACCTCGCAGTGGTCAAGAGCATCCTGCATTTGGGGAGCACTCCTAACAGGGGTGGTGGAGCAGCGGTGGCAGCCACAGTGATCAAGATGGGGCCACAGGATGATCCGGAAGCATTCCTCATTCTCTTCGAACAGACGGCGGGGCTGTGGGGGTGGCCTGAGGACCAGTGGGTGGCCTGACTTTTGCCACTGCTGTCGGGGGAAGCCCAGCTGGCAGCCCAGCAACTACCCCCCACCAGCTGGATGGATTATGAGCTGCTGTCGCGCGCCATTCTGGAGTGGGTTGGCTGAACCCCCGAGCAACATCGCCAGTGTTTCTGGCAGCTAACGCTGGAGGAGGTCAGCTGAACCTTTGTGTAAGCACAGCACTGGATGAGTGCCGGCGGTGGCTCGTAACAGGAGATAGTCGAGCAGGTCACGGTGGAGCAGTTCGTCCAGCACTTACCAATGGAGATCGCGAGATGGGTCTGATGTCACTGCCCGGTGTCCTTGGCATGCGCAGTTGAGCTGGTGGAGGACCACCTTGCGGTGACGCCGGAGCAGAGAGATCCACGTGGACCCACCACGACCCCTGTTTTTTCCCCTGTTTTGTTGACCCCTAGTCAGTCTAACCCTTCCCCTCCACCTGTGTCTGTGCGTCCTCCTGTACTGGCCCTGCAGCGCCGTCCGGTGAATGCCTCCCGGCCCGCCACACCAGTCAGCGGGGCCACTCCTCTCTCCCACAAATTTCTCCCCGTTTGTGTGTCTGATGTGTTATCTTGTCCCCAGGTGTCTTCGACTCAAGCTGCCAGGGTCCAGGGTGCATCTGGGCCGGTTTGCTGGCACTGTGGGGAGCCAGGACATCAACAGGATCAGTGTGTGGCGATGGAAGTCAGACTGTGCCAGCGGCCACCCCCAATCGAGCCGGAACATACCGCATACCAATGAGTATGCAAGGGGCGGTTTATCTTGCCCTGGTGGATTCGGGCTGCATGCAGACCTCCATCCATCAGGGTGAGAGTCAAGGGGACAAGTCATTGGGGACAGAATGTCGGGTGAAGGTATTGTGTGTAGACGGTGACATTCATGAATATCTGTTGATGCCGCTGCACATACAATTTCGGGGGAAAAAGCATACTGTGAAGGTGGTGGTTAATCCCCACCTTACCCACCCGCTGCTTTTGTGGACCGATTGGCCGGGGTTTGCTAGCCTACTCAGGGAGCTCACGGCGGGTGGGTCCTGCAAAGATAGGGCACGGAGAAAGCCTCAGCCAGTGCTGGCTGAAGAGGCAGTCCTAGAGCCGTCCACGTCTGCACTGCATCTTCGGGACACGGAGGGGGAAGAGCCTAGGGTTTTCCCCTCTCTGGGAGACCCCCATGGGGATATCCCCCTGGAGCAGACATGGGACGAGACTCTGAGACACGCTTTCGACCAAGTGAAAGTAACTGGTGGTCAACGCCTCCAGCCTGGCATCAGTCTGATCTATCCATATTTTTCTATGATCAAAGAGAAGTTATATCGTGTGATGCAGGACACACAGACAGGTGAACAGACTACCCAATTGTTAATTCCAAAGCACCGCCGGGAACCTCTTTTTCAGGCGGCTCATTATAATCCGATGGCAGGGCACCTCGGACAAAATAAGATACTAGCCCGTCTCATGGCCTGATTCTATTGGCCCAGCATTCGCGGCGATGTCTGCCGGTGGTGTGTGGCATGCTGTGAATGCCAGCTGGAGAGTCCAGCGGCCACCCCTCAGGCTCCTTTGCAGCCCCTCCCACTGATTGAGATTCTATTCAAGCAAAATGGCATGGATCTCATCAGGCCATTGGATCGGTCCACACGACACTATCATTTTGTATTAGTCCTGGTGGACTATGCTACATGATACCCTGAAGCAGTGCCCCTCTACAACATCTCCGCATATAATGTTGCGGAGATGCTGTTTAAAATCAGCTCCCACGTGGGGATCCTGAAAGAGATCCTCACCGACCAGGGCACTACATTCATGTCACGCACCCTCCGTGAATTATACGAACTGCTTGGGATCAAATTGATTCGTACCAGCATGTACCATCCCCAAACTGATGGGCTGGTTGAATGGTTTAACCAAATGCTCAAAAATTTGATTCATAAGTTTGTTGGAGAGGACGCACGTAATTGGGATCAGAGGCTGAAAGGTTATTGGCAGATCCCCTTGACACCTTTATCCCATGAGAAAACGGCCTTCTCCACTCTGTTTGGTTTGCACCAATTTGTCACGCTTCCATTTGGCTTATTCGGGGCTCCCGCCACTTTTCAGCGCCTCATGGACAGGGTCCTCCGCCCTCACGGTGCCTATGTTGCAGCTTACTGGGATGACATCATCATCTATAGTAATGAATGGTTGTGGCACGTAGAGCACCTAAGGGCGGTCTTGGGAGCACTGAGAGACATGGGGCTCACAGCTAACCAGAAGAAGTGTGCAACTGGATGAGTGGAGGTATGGTATTTGGGGTTCCAATTGGGCCATGGGCAGGTGCATCCCTACCCTTCGATACTACCTCCTGGGGCGCTCATTCTCCCTCTGTTCGGACCACGCCCTGCTCCAGTGGCTCCACCACATGAAAGATGCCAACGCACGGATCACCCGTTGGTATCTGGCTCTCCAGCCTTTTAAGTTTAAGGTGGTCCACAGACCGGGGGCACAGATGGTGGTGGCGAACCTCCTCTCTCATCGGGGCGGGGGGGGATGTGTTGGCTGCAGACCGGATGGCTCCCTGGCCTTCAGTCGGGCGGTGGGGGTCTGTGGCAGTGGGGGCGTGGCCGAGCGCTGCCTGCTGGGGAGAGCGAGGTCAGAGACTGGGAGTGGTGAGTGATTACACCTGGTGTTCATTAACTGTGTCCCTTTTTATTCCCTCAGAGAGCAAGGGAGAGGGAGATGCCCTAGAATCAACACGCAGCAAGCATGGTGTGTGTGTGTGTGCATCCATGCGACAACGTTGATTTGAGCTGAAAAGCCAATAATAAAAGTTACTGACAGTATGGAACCTGCTGATTCTCAGCATGTTTTTCATTTCGACCAGACCAGGGTCATCACACTCTTACTCTACACCTGTGACCATGTAGCCACAAGGATCTCTAACATTATGGTCAAATCTGCATATGGCACAACACAGATAGGCCTACTCTCCAACAATGTGAGAAGGCCTATATACTGTAGAGGAGGTCAGAACCCTTGCACCATGGTGCCAGGTAAGCAGTCCCTCTCTGAATGTGGACAAACCCAGGGAACTAATTGTGGACTACAGCAGAAACAGCAGAAGGTGCCATAGAGAGGGTCAGGAGCTTCAAAGGACATCACATGGTCAGAGCAAACTAGTATTATTGTAAGAAAAGCATATTAATGTCTCTTCAACCTCATGCACCCTAAAAAGTTGTGTCTGAGCCCTAGAATTCTCAGTTCATTTTACACCTGTACTATCAAGAGTATTCTAACTGATAAGAACATCTGCTGGTTCAGGACCAGTACTGTTCTCGATGGCAAAAATATGTAGCATATACTAAAAATTATCCAATGTATGACTGGAGGTGACCTTTCCCCTTTATCCCACATGGTGCATGAGAAGGACCTTGAAGATCCACCTGAACCACAAATTGCTCACACTTCGGACTCAGAGAGATTTTTTTTTCCCATTGGCCATGAGACTGCTGAACAGCAGCACAATGTCATAGTTAGACATTAAAGTGCATCACACATTTCTCTGTACTTATTTCTTTCACTCACTTTTTTATCCTGGTTGAACTGTATAAATTGTGATGTGACAAATAGTAAAGGCTAAAAATGTCATAAAACATATATTTTACCTTGTATATGTGTCTGCATCTTTATGTACAAAACATTGGTACAGCGAGCAATTTTTATATAGGTAAATCAGCTCGAAATCAGTATTGTCATTTCTTAGGCAAAAGCTAATTTAACAGCTGCAGGTATCTAGGGAGGGTTATGCAAAGACTTTAAACTGTGCAGTCAAAGCCAGATTTACTGTGGGTAATTAATGATGCAAAATGTCAAATAGGCCACCATATGGCTGGATGTGTCTTTAACCCTGGAGCAGCTAAAACCTGATACTGCACTACCATGGCAACCTGCTGTACAAACAAGGACACGGACTCTTATCAGCATGAAATGTTGCCTGCAGATAAATGACTATCACACACACACACACACACACACACACACACACACACACACACACACCACTCAGTAGTCATTTATATAGCTTAAGGTAACCTCGAAAGTATTATTAGGCTTTGTCAGTAAAGTTTATGTGCTCCTGGTGACTGCTTTGTACTGTGGAGTTAGTGGCATTGTAATAAACAAAGCTACCACTAATATTATTTTGCTCCTATTTATCTTTATGTGCTGCCTCGTATGTTGGATAAAATTAGGGGTAGAGTATCTCTGCATCAAGTTAGGAAGGGTGTTGGGTGTAGGGCTCAGTAGGGTGGTAATATAAATAAAACTCAGTTCAGCATCAGGACTGGTCTAAATTTTGCAGAGGGTAGTTTTGTACAGCCTTCTACTACAGCTCTAGCAATGCCTATCTCCTGTGATTATAGTATAAATGGAATAAATGAGCACTTACATCAGTGCAGCGCTTGCTAGAGACATACAGAGGCTTTAGGACAGAGCCAAAGCCAGCAATGTTTACCATTGCACTACTAGGAAGGCTCTTAATTGCCACCAGCATACCTTCCTGTTTGGGAGAGGAGTGGTAACATCAGTTTCAAGGATAGAACACATTTACAACAGCCAGATTTATAAGTTCATGTAAAAGAGTAAACCAGTCTTCCATGAAAAAGAGAGATTTATTCTGCACCTTTATCTTGTTGATGCTGTGCTGTGCCATGTTCCCGCTACAGCTGATGAGGAACAGAAGCTCTCGGCTGGCCTGCTGCAGCTCTAGAGGCTCAGACAGCAAATCCGGACAAAAGTTCAACATCAGCACTGGATTATTCAGCACATCCTTGTGGTAACGCTTTCTCACAAACTCCAGCTGATGATTACAGACAGCTGTTAAATCACTGCATCAGAACCAGGTTCATAACAGTAATTTAAATTGCTTGGCAGGGCAATGTGCTTAAAGGTGTGAACAGGAATCATTTAGGGGGAAAAAAGGGTCAGCAAGTCTTAAATAAAGACTCTTACTCTCTCTTAAATAAAGACTCTTACTTGGAAAAAAAAATTGTTTTTTTTTGTAATTGGTAAATTATTGTACTGACCTCGCTGTCAAGACACAACACAAAAAAACTTGTATATAAAATAAGATAAAAGAGAATTATCTTACTTTTTTCTCAGGTTCTGCTTCTTTATGGACACGACGAATGAAATCACGGCGGGCAGTGATTTGCTGCTCGTATTGGCTGAAGGTAAGCCGACCCCTCTCTAAGATGACCATTGGGCTGTGAGGCTCTGTTGCTCAACATTTACCATAAAAATTTCTTCATTTAAAATGTGAAAGAATTGAGTCTTGAGTTTAAACAAAAATTTTGCACATCCCAACATCTTCCTCAAGAATCAGAAATGTAATTAGGGGTTAGAATTCATGATATCATAACTGCATAACCAAATAAGATTCATAAATGGGCCACCTCACCAGAATCCTCTGTGCAAGTGAGTCACCATTTTTGATGTCATCGATACCAAAAATAATCAGCGACAATGCAGCCAACATCCTAGACCACTGATGCTAAATTGTAATGTGCAAGTAAAGATAACATTTTTTTTAAGCATCTATATTTTAAATTCTTACTACCAATCAGTTCCATTTTTATATGGTTATTCCATATGTACTGGACAGGTAACAGCCTCAGCCGTCTCGAGAGCAGCTGCTGAGGAATGAAGAGATAAGGAATATTTTGTTTAAAGCTTTCAAATATGACACCAGAATGAAAAGAAAAAGTTAGAGAACTGGATTTGAAGGGATGTTTTCCTGCACATGGATGCACTTGGATTCTGGGAAGTGTGAGTCAGCACCTTTTCAGATAAGAACTAGTAAACAAACTTGTTTTTTCTTTACAAAAACATTTGGTGATCTAATTATTTATAGTGCGGCTGTATACAGTGGTGCGGATTATTTTCACCAATTAATAAATGACCAAGTGGGTTCTCTTTATCTACTTTGAGGACTTGTGTGAAAATGTGATGATGTTTCAGGTCATATTTAAGCAGAAATGTAGACAATTCTAAAGGGTTCACAAACTTTCAAGCACCACTGTAAGTCTCTAGGTGGCTTGCCTCACCGCTCAGGTGCAGGATGACTTCCAAGTGCCGATCATACAGGTGCTCCTCTGCAAGAGTGATATAGGTAGCAGAGGCAGACTGAGCACTGGGGTCTGCATCTGCCCGCAGTGCATGGGTTGGGCTCTCTAAACCTGAGTTGAACCAGACAGACAGTGGGAAGAGAGACAGCCAAGTGGAAAATGAGACAGTCATGTTACACAGTGAAGACACATGCAGTAGATGATGTTGGGTAAGGTGGATGGGGGTACAGATAAGTAAGGATGGATATAATAGATGCATTATTTACTGACTTTTACTGACTTTGATGCCAATTGCTGAAATGAATTGACTGAGTTGCAGTTGAATTATATAACTCCCTTTAAAAATCAAAACAGAGGAAAGCTTTAGACCAATGTTTCTCAATCCTTCCCTGGACCTTTCCTTTCCATTAGATCTTCTATTTATTCTTGCTCTAAACACAACTGATTGAAATTAGTGTAAATAACATGTTTTTAATCAAATCAGGTGTGCTTAGCTAATCAAAATTGCCACCGATAAGTTCAGTCAGGTAGGCAGAGAAGTGAAAGAAGGAAAACGTGCAGAGCAGGGAGGCTCCAGGAGCAGGACAGAGGTTCATTGCTTTAGACAGAACAAATTTATGATTTTACATAAGACTCCGGGGCAGCACGGTGGGTAAGTGGTTAGCACTGTCACCTCACAGCAAGAAGGTCCTAGGTTCAGTCCCTGGGGTCGATACAGGTGCCTTTCTGTGTGGAGTTTGCATGTTCTCCTCGTGTCCATGTGGGTTTCCTCCCACAGCTAATTGGCTACTCTAAATTTCCCATAGGCGTGAATGTGAGTGTGAATGGTCTGTGTTGTTGCCCTGTGGTCGATTGGCGACCTTCCCAGGGTGTTCCCCGCCTCTCGCCCAAAGTCAGCTGGGATTGGCACCAGCCTCCCCCTGCGACCCTGAACAGGATTAAGCAGCAGAAGATGAATAAAGACAAGACTCCTACAAGGCCAGATATAGGTTGGAATTGTAAGCGAGTCTGATATGCTGTCCCATATCAGTTCTGTGGGCACTAACACATCCCCATGTCAGTTCACACTCCCAATGACAGGAAAATGGGCCGGATTATAGCCTCCCTACTCATTTGTTTAATTGTGCAGTCAATCATTGTAATCCAGTAAACTTTTTGTCAGATTCAGTATTGATGTTAGTGTCACTGTCTTGAAGCACTGAAAGTGTGCATTTGTTTGGCTGTTACGTTCAAATATGAGATATCTTCCTCCAGTGATGTACATAATAAATGTATGGTACAACCCCGATTCCAAAAAAGTTGGACACTGTGCAAAAAAAATTCTTTTTTCTTATATTCAGATATTTTCTGTTCAAAACAGATAAACTTTATTATTTATTTGTGAACACACACTAATTATGAATTTGATTCCTTGAAACAAGTTCCCAAAAAGTTGGAACAGGGGCATAATTACCACTGTGTTACATCACATTTTCTTTTAATAAGTCAGTGTTTAGCACAGTACTGACTCTTTTAACAAGTCGGTATGTGTTTCGAAACTGAGGACACTAATTATTTTTGTACTGAAAGTTACATTTTTTCCTTTCTTTTCTTGAAATATTACTTTAGTTGCTCAACAGTCCAGGGTCTCTGCTGTCACATTTTGTGCATCATAATGCGCCACACAGGTTTTACTACAAAGCCACACTGTTGTAGCATGTGCAGAATTTAGCTTGGCATTGTCTTGCTGGAACCAGCAAGGACATCCCTGAAAAAGATATCATCTGGATAGCAGCATATTTTGCTGCATTAATGGCGCCTTCACAGATGTGGACATAAACCATTCTGTGAGCACTAACACATGCCCATGCCATCAGTGATGCTGGCTTTTGAACTTTGCACTGGTAACAACCTGGATGGACCTTCTCCTCTTTAGCCCAGATGACACAACCTCCACAATTTCTAAAACAGTTTTTCCAATTCGCATATGTCCATCTTAGACAAGTTTGAGACCAGAGGACTCAGCAATATTTCTGGATGATGTTAATACATGGCCTTTGCTTTACAATGCAATAATAATGTCCTTTATGATGTCCTTTATACAATCAAGTTATGTTTTTATAGTGCTGCCTGAGGACTCGAAGGGCCTTCAAGGCTGGTTTTAGGCTTTGCCCCTTATGTGCAAAGATTTCTCTGAATCTTCAGATGATATTATGGATTGTAAATGGAGAAATCATTAAGGTTCTTGCAATTGTATGCTGAGAAACTGAAACGTTGGGAAATTGTATGTTGGTGAACCTCGTCCCATCCTTGCTTTTGAACATGATGATGCTGATCGTCCTCATTGGGGTCTGGACCTATGGTCTAGACTTACAGGGTCTGGTCTGCCAAATTCTCTGAAACGCCTTTGGAGACGGCTTATGGTAGAGAAATGAACATTCATTTCAC
>JAQMCW010000018.1:8374064-8386018 GCA_030068335.1 Chrysichthys cranchii
TCAGTTTCAAGTTATTTCAGTGACCATTGTGGGTTTTTCTTTCTTTAACAGAAGGGTACCAACAATTTTGTCCACGTGTGTATTATTTTTGGAAATACTCTGCTCCCATGTCTTCTATTGGAGGTGGTGAAATTCATATGGTGATCATTTCCACTATGCAGATGAAAATGATACAGTTGTCAGAAGACTTTGAACTGTTCTTTTTCTTTGGCACAATGATTGTACAACATACGTCTTTAATATAAAAAAGATTTTGGTCCACAAGTCTTTATTTATTTTGGGGTTTTTTCTGAAATCAACACAGGCTCAAAATTATGCATGCAGGGTAAAAAAAAAATATACACACCCACATCCATTTAGATTATTAAATTAGATTATTACACACCCACACCAACTTAGATTATTAAATTGGTGGTGCTGAAAGTTATTAATCATTATTGATACAGCTGATAGTTTCGCTCTGCACATAAAAATAGTTTTTTTTTTGTTTGGTTTTTTTTTTGAGACAAATACAAGTTAATGGGAGTTGCATCATCTTTGCCAAGGTTTGGAAGAAACAAACTGTCACTCTAAGCTGACATGAAATTAATTCAGATGGTCAGGAACAACCCAGGAACCACTAAGGCACAGGCATGCCATGAACTGGAAGCTGCTGGAACAGCTGGGCTGTCCACAGTCAAACAAGGATTGACATCACCAGGACTGAGAAGTTCCTTCAAGCTTGACTGTAGTTTGCAGCTGACCACATGGACAAAAAAAGCCTTCTGGAGGAAAGTTGTTTGATGAGATGAGGTAAAAATTGAGTTGTTTGGTCACAATAATCAGAAGTACAGAGGAACACTGCACCACATGTTAAGCTTGGTGGTGGTAGCATCGGGCTCTGGGATTGTTTTGCCGCCAGTGGAACTGGTGCATTTTCTCTAAGTGGGTGGAATAATGAAGAAGGAGGACTACTTCAGAATTCTTCAAGATAACCTTAAACTTGGACACAATCAAAGCTGGATGTGGAATAGATAAAGCAGGCTAGCAACCCTATAGAAAATATGTGGGCTCTGCTTAAAAGTCGGTCCATGCCAGGAAACCAAAATATTTAATTGAACTCTACCAATTTTGCTCAAGATGTATGTTGTATAATTATTTGTCCCCATAAAAAGAACAGTTCAGATAAATCCCTGAAAGCCCAATATTGCCCTGACATTACATCCATGATGTCTGTATGAAAACATCTGTCTGCAACTGTATATCATATTTCAGAGAAAAAAGACATGAGAAATCTAACCTTAATAATAATAATAATAATAATAATAATAATAATAATAATAATAACAACAACAGCAACCACAATATTGTTAATAATCATGATGCTAGGTGTAATAATCACATGAACTACACAGCATTTGGCTCATTATATATACTCACTGTCCACTTTATTTGGAATGTCTATATACCTTCATATTCATGCAGTTATCTAATTAACCACCAAGACTTTTTCCACCCACAGACAGTCACTCGTTTCTTTTTTTTGTTGTTTTTTTTTGCACTATTCTGAGTAAACACGAGAGACTAATGTGTGTGAAATCCCAGAAGATCAGGAGTTTCTAAAATATTCAACAAGCCCATCCGGTACCAAAACCTATGCTGCAGTTAAAGTCACAAAGAACACATTTCCCCCCATTCTGATGTTTAATGTGAACTTTACCTGGAGCTCTTTACCTGTATCTGCATGATTGTATGCATTGCAGTACATTAAAAAAAATCAGCCACATTATTGGTTGATTAGATAACCATGCGAATGTGCAATTATACAAGTGTTCATAATAGTGTTAATAAGTGGACAGTGGGTGTATATTATAGGTTCAACCACTTCCTGCAGTTCTGTGCATTTTTCACTTGATTTATTAAATATTAGAAAATTCCACAATAGGAGCACATTTTAACAGGGCCGCATGCAGCATGTTGTCATTACTATGACTATTCACTTTAATATGGGATAGCTCCCAGCATTCTTTTCCCTTGGTCACTTCTTGTCTGATTGTCATCCCTGATGTCTCTGTTCCTCCTCATGCTCTGCCAGGTGTAGTAAATTTTCTCCAGGCAATCTCTGTTTCTTTTTGAACTCTGGAAAAGGGGCAAAGGCCAGGTCAGTTCCCTCAGATCAAATCATATATCCTGATCATAAACTCAGAAAAGACTCTGCTGGTAGATCCCATTAACATAACATCCTAATTATTTATTCATTTTTAATTTATTCTTTGCATTGATATTGTAAAATTTTAGCCATGAATGGAAGACCGTATTTTTTATGCAGTACGACTGTTAGCTTTCTGAGATGCTGCCTGTTCGTTTGTGTTTTCTGTATTACATCTCTCCTTTTACAAAGTTTGAGTTACCCAGTAAAGCCCCACTGTATACAAATTAGACATTCTGAAATTTCCAACAATAACATTGTCAGGATAGGAAGCTTAAAAAATTAAGAGATTTAAAGCTGCCTTTTATACAAAAAAAAAAAATAAAAAAATTATGGAAAGTAAGTTAAATACTGCTGTAAATATCGTTGGGGTATTTTTTTTTTGTCCTTTTTTAAATATCGTATTTTATTGTCAGTTTAGAGGTCAGAAATTGTGTAGTCTGAGAGCAGCTTAATTATTTTTAAATGTCCTTTATAAGGGACAGCAAGATAAGGTTACTGCATTTTATTTTCCACACTGGTAGAATATATTTGTATTATTTTATTATTATTTTGTAAGTTACAAGATAATCCAGTATGTTTTACTTCATTACAGAATGCTTAGTCACAGGATGATCACATAGATTTTACTTAAAATGGATTTACTTAAAACCACATAAGTTTTACTTTGGTTAGAGGATAAACATGAATGTTTTACCAAAAGTGTACCTAAAGTGGAAGATGCATTTTATTTACTTCAGGTTTCAGAGGCTATAAGCACATAATAAACTGGAATGCTAACAGGATCATGTTCAGTATGTCAGCTTTTCTATCACATCATGCATGCTGCATTTAAATCTGTCCATTCTGCAAGAGAAAACGTTTTAGCATGTTGTTAACCTTCAGACTCAACACGCTAACCTAATTAGCCCCTGCCTTTATCATGCTTCGGTAAATGTTTTGTAAACGTTGTAATTCTACCTGTCATAATTTTAACTTTGATATATTCTGCCATATTTTAAAAATACATGAATCACTGCAACAACTCACACTTCTAATATTTATGTTCTAAATAAATAATGCTGTATTTAATATTTCATGTATGTCTATGTGTTTATTCACAGACCAGAGACTGCGGAAGGTGAGCTGTCACCATGTCCGTTAGTAAATCGTAATGGGGAGAACTGGGAAAACGAATCAACATCGTCAGCAGCATCTAACACAGAATACACAGGTACAAAAAGGTTAAAGAAGACTTATCTAGAATAAAAGACTGTGTGGTTTTATTAGGTTTTAATGGTCATTTAATATTTGTGCATGTAACTTTGGATATATTTTTGCATATCAAGTTTGATTTTCTTTCTTTTGTGGTAAATTCCGTGGTCGTCATAATGACTTTCATTTCCGAATGCTCTAAATCCTTATCTATGTTCATTATTATTAGCTTGTATGTATGATTACATGCACCCAAAACCCTGCTCTCCATGTGTAATTCTTTCTGGAAGACTTCATTCATAAAATAGTGAATTTATGGAAAGCCTATTTCAGATTATATTCAATAATGGTGATAATCGTAGTAATAATAATAATAATAATAATAATAATAATAATAATAATAAAAATACCGTTTGTCTGTTTCAAAAGGATTAATACATTTATTTTTCCTTGGGTCTAGCTCTCTTTTTCTTCTCAATGGAGTGCAATAATTTTTCAACCCGTTTGATTCATTTTGCAGGATTGCTGTTACCACAATGAAAATGCACAATATGAACGCTATAAACCAAAAGACGAGCAATCGCTTAAATGATCTTATGAAATCAGATTTGTACCAAATTGGTTAAACAAAGTCATTGCAAAACTGTGCCCCCACTCTTATAAGTCCCAGGGGGGCACAAATGCAGCCCCAGGGGGCACAAGCCAGTTTCTTTTTGGGCCGGTCCCAAGCCCGGATATATGCAGAGGGTTGTGGCAGGAAGGGCATCCGACGTAAAACTATAAAACTATATAAAATGTGCAAATCACTTCTGTGACTCCCAGTAAAACTAACTGAAACTAATATTTCTAAACCTCAGGTCACCAGTGTTTTATAGTAATGGAGTAAATAAGGGAGAGTCTAAAAAGTGCATGACATGGGCAACTATGTAAATTTGTACCAAGATTATAGTAGTCCACTTTGTAGGATATCTAATGTATTGTAGTGTTACACAATACTATACATAATACAGTATGTATGTATATATGAGGGGGAAATCAAAAAGTAAAGGCAAAATACATTTAATGGCTCTAACAGAAGTAACATTTAGAAGTTGAAAATCTCACTTTTTCACATAGTCGCTATGCAAGACAACGCAATGCTTGTCTACAAAAAGCCAAAAATGGACCAACACTGTCCTACCTCAAAGCACTTATCACACTGCACACTACGCCACGCTCCCTCCAGTTCTCCAGCACAGCTTGACTGGTCCCACCATCTCCCAAAGTACCAGAAACACATGCACCTTGACTCTTCTCAGTTTTGGCATCTAGATGGTGGAATGAACTTCCCCTAGATGTCGGAACAGCTGAGTCACTGAGCATCTCCAGACAACACCTAAAGACCTACTTCTTTTAAAAGTACTTGGATTAGCACTTTTTAGCATTTTTCTTAAACAAACACTGTCTACATGCCTTCTTAGGGTATTATCTGCCGACAGAATTTTAAGACTGATGGTATTCTTAGTGGGTCCTCTTGAGCCAGAATCAGAATGTATTTACTGATGGATAAGGGCATCTCTCAAATGCCGTAAATGTTGGATTTAAGAAATTGTAAATGTAAGAAATTGTAAGACTAAAATTCTGATCAGTGAGAAAACAGCACAGAACTGTCAACAAAATGACATAAATCATTTTGTTTGCAAGTTCTACGTTTTTTCTGCTTCTTTTATTCTCTCTAAAAGTCACATTTTTGTTTGTAATTTAAGAAGATTTGTCTGATCATTTTGGCACAAAATTGATTCTGTTGTATAAAGTGAGTGTGCAGAGATGCATGTTTGCCCAAGACATGTATGCAGTCCCATCACACAGCTCTTACACTTGAAGAAAGTGGACAGTGTGGAAGAGCGTGTTAAACTGTGAACTCTGAAGTAGCACTTGGAGCCCATACAGTAATAAATGCTCTTTTGCAGTGTGCAGTAAAGTGCTTGCTCAATGTTGTGTAAGCCCAGTTCTGCTGTTTCAGCATTTTAGAAATGCTTTCCCATTCTCATGTGGAGACAAAAAAAAAACCCCAAAAAATAAAACATGTGCACTGTGGACATTATTGTTTTCCAAACTGATTGAAAAAAAGTGAGTTTTTGAAAATACCTAGATACATGTAGACCAAACCAGAAGCTACAGTGTCATGAAAAAATATTTGCCCCATTCCTGAGTTTCTCCATTTTTGTTTATTAACAACATTTAACTATTTCTGGTCTCCAAACAAATTTAGTATAAGATAAAGACAACCTGAGTAAATATACACAGTTATCAAATGACCTTGTGATTTATTGAAGACCAAAATCTCTCCCAAAAATCTATTTTACCTGTGTGAAAACGTAATTGCCCCTAAACTTAATACTCACTTGGGCCACCTTTAGCAGCAACAACTGCAATCCAATACTTTTGATAACACAAGATCAGTCTTCACATTGCTGTGGAGAAATTTTGAGCTACTCTTCTCTATAAAATTGCTTTAAAGCAGTCACATTGGAGGGTTTGCAATTAAAACTTGGTCCTGCCACAATATTTCAATTTGGTTCAGGTCAGGACTCTGACTAGGTCACTCCAGAATTTTTATTACATTTTTTTTCCCACAGCCATTCAGAAATGGACGTACTCTTATGCTTCGGATCGTTGCCTGCAGCATAAACCAATTACGCTTGAGCTTCAGATTTTAACAAATTTCTTTCTCAGAACTTCTGGAATTTTCTTTGATCAAGGCATGGTATGCTTAGTTTGCTGAGGTTTTCAGGGAACATCACATTGCTGGAAAGGTTGCACTGAAATGATGTCTAGATTCAAAAGGGCTGGCAGCAATCAATCTTGGGTGTCGCTAGACGAACTGAAACCTTTTATCAGGTAACTTGGGGTCATTAAGTGAGTAAGGGGCAATTACTTTTTCACACAGGTGATATAGGTTTTTGGGAGATTTTGGTCTTCAATAAATCACAGGATCACTTGACAACGGTGTATTGTATTTACTCAGGTTTTCTTTTGTCTTATACTAAATTTGTTTTGACATCATAAACAATTAAGTGTTGTTAAGACACGAAAATGGCGGAACTCAGGAAGGAGCAAATACTTTTTCACAGTACTGTACATGAAGATGACAGCACTCTCAGAACAGAAAAAAGCTATTATGATTATAATTATGGTGACAGGCTCAACAGTGGGTTACACATTCAAAACTGTGGTATCGTGGCGATCTGATTATTGTTTCGGTCCTACCGAGATGTATTCCACTCATCTACTTATTAGTGAAAAATCAGTAATAAAAACTATGAGTCACGGAGTTCACATGAGTGGAGTCTGTATATTAGGGCTTGGGTGTATTGGACAAGGTTTAAGATATATAATATTTTTGTTGTTGAATACTTGATCTCTTCTTTAATAGGGCCAAAGCTATACAGGGAGCCTAGTGCCAAGTCTAACAAGTACATCATCCAGAATGCACTGGCTCACTGCTGCTTGGCTGGCAAAGTCAACGAGGGACAGAAGAACAAGATACTAGAGGTTACAACTGAACTTCTCTAAAATATGCATAAATTATTCATATTTAAATACTGTAAATGTAAAATTTTTATATAAAGACAGGACTTCCATGGTGCATGGTGTTTTTGCAGAGTTATGCATGTTCTCCCCATGTTTGCATGGGTCTCCTCCAGGTTCTCCAGTTTTCTCCTACTGTCCAAAGACATGCATGTGCGCAGAGTGGTTACATTTAATTGGCTCTAAGTGTGAGGGAGTATGTGGCTATGTGGGTGGCTATGGTGCCCTACGATGGACTGGCATCTCACCTGGGGTGATTTGCCTTGCACGCCTGCCTTGCACCCAGTATTGCTGGGATTGCCTCTGAATCCAGCATGACCAAGATCAAGGATAAACTGGTTAATGAATGAATGAATGAATGAAATATATGAAATCTAAATATTATGTAAAGTTTTAAGGCATGTTATTTATTTACAGTTTTTGCAGGTGTATGATGGCCACACCTAACGTTCAGCCTCATTTGTTCATTTATCAGTGTTTTCTATTTTAAGGTCATAATGCTGGGCAGTGTACATCACTATGTATAACATTTACTAAAAGTCTATTAGTCCTTATTTCTCTGTTAGAAGGTGTGTAATGCCCATGCTGTCTTAACAAGTCATAACTAGGTTGTATCTCAGGCAGTTAGAATTGTTTTCCTTCATCTAACAGGAAATGGAGAAGACCGAGTCCAACAACTTCCTAATCCTGTTCAGAGATGTGGGTTGCCAGTTCCGCGCACTCTACACATACTTCCCAGAGACAGAGGAAATCAGCAAGCTGGCAGGCATTGGCCCAAAGGCCATCATGCCCAGGATGATAGAGAACCTGTACAAGTACAGCTCAGACAAGAAGCAGTTCTGCCACATCCCAGCAAAGACCATGTCAGCTAGCATTGACGCCATTACCATCTACAGTCACCTCTGGCAGACCAAGAAGCAGAGCATGCCCAAAAAACTGTTTAAATAAAGCAGTTGGAACACGAGGAAACATGCACTATAGACCTAACTGAAGTTATGTTCTGGATTTCAGAGAATTTACGTTATTACAAATTCACTTTTACTTCTGAAAAAAATGAAAAAAAATAAAGAATGACATGATTTCACTACAATATTCCACACAGTTTGAATGTAAATATTGAAGATGTGCAGGACTGGTTCATCATGCAGCCAGCATCACTTTAAAATGAGCTAAGAGCATATACAGTATAGCTTGCCTGATGATGGTGTGTGGGTGGGTAAGTGCCAAAGCCCAGGTTCAACAGCCTTGCTTTTTACTTGATTTCCATTTTCTCTTGTTAACACTAAACTTGGTTGAGTGTGTGCATTGGTGTATTATCATAAAGAGACACAGAGGGATGTTACATTTAACATTTAAAGATCGTAGCATATTTATGAAGTGTCATTTTGTTTACTGGAACCTAAGCACCTGGCTCTCTGAGTTTGTCTGAATTTATTTATATTTTGTCGATTATCTTAAAGTCGGTGCAAAATTGCTTCTTCCAGGTATGAGTAGTGTGTTTGTATATAATGGCCATTATGTTCATCTGAATGCAGATAATATTTGGTTTGTACTCATCATTGTGAGGCCTTTTGTGATTTTAATTAAATCAGCACAGATCAACCATTTTAAGCTGCTAAACCATAACATATTCACACAAACTGTCATGACTGTGTAACAATGCCTAAAGTGTAACATGTTCACTTCATGTAATATGTTCATGTCAAAACATAAGAGTATCGTTTCTTTTAGACGCATAGCTGACAGCTTGAGTACTTTTTGTTTACAGGATATGTACTATTAAAGTCAGAATAATTGCAGCATAGTAAGATCATGCTAATGTACCAATGCTACGTTTAAATTATAGCATCTAAATACCTTTACTTAAGTATAAAGTGCTTTCCCAAGAGTTGTTGCATTTTTAAGGCTTTGTATCAAGCTTGGCTTTTTTTTATATCTTCAGGTTGAAAAGAAATGAAAAGATGTTTTTTATTTTTCTCTAGCAGAAGAAATCATTCATCAAATTTATTAGAGCTGTACATATTATAGTTTTGCATATTAAGCCTATTTTTAAAGCCATTGGATATTAATGCTATTTTTCATATTACCTAGAAAATGCTTATCTTTGGAAGGTATTATGGGTTATCGTTATCATGGAGCAAAGCTGCAGTGAAGCTATGGGTGTCTCAATAGAAGATTGCACAGACTTGAATTTTTGGGAAGAAAGTTTTTTGCCAATTTCAAACAAACTTGCACTGTCACAGATGAGTGGGAGTTACTCAATACTTAATGATGGCAGCTTCTGGTACTGGAGTGCCCAGTACACTGCCGAGTTGAAAGTTGCATCATCAGCAAGTTGCATTTAAATTTTTTTTTTCATTTTATTCAATTCATTCCTTGTGCCAGAACACAACATAATGCATCTTCATCTTCAATATCTCGGGTGGAATATGATATTTTAGCTGTTCAGTATTTTGCCATTCTCATATTTACATTCTAATTGGAAATTTTCCTTGCTTTTAAGTTGAACCTTGGCAGTAGATGAATTCAAGTAAGGATGCATATTAAGAACACTTCAACAGCCAAAAAAAACTGCACCATTTTAAGTACAGTGGTACCTCAGTACTCAAACTCACTAGAACTCGAATTTCTTCAAAGTCGAGCCAACCAGATCGCAAAAAAATGGCCTAGAAGTCGATCTGAATCTCAGAAGTTGAACCGTGAACGCCGACCTAAGATAACTTGTACGCGCTAATAATAATAATAAAAATAAACAATGGACTGCATGGCATAGTATGACTCAAGGTAGTAATGGGTTCATGAAAAAGGTGTCATTGTGTTTTTGTTTTTTTTTTATTTTACCCTGTCAGAGCGGTGAGGTGACACAATCCAGGCTGGAGTCAGACGTAAAATCCATTTCAGGCTTTATTTCGGCTCCAGGCAGAAGGCCATGAGACGGCAGGCAAACTCGTAGTCGAAGAACAGGCAGGGAAACCGAACTGCGTACAACACCACGAAGGAACAGACTATAATCATAAACCGAATAACAAGCGAGAGGGTCAGAACCAGAAGAGAATACAGACGCCCGCACCTGGAGCGAATCCTCGCACACGTGCCCGCAGCGCCGCTGCTGGGAGTAATCAAAGCGCGGGTCAATGACATGCACATTGTTTGGATACATTTATTTTCTTACTTTACAAATGACTGTTTTGATAAATGTGCTTAGATGTGTTTAGTATGTGCTCTTCTTGTCTTATCCTGTCCATGTTGTGTTTAAATGCTAAAAAAAAACATATTTCTGTGTAATTCTTTGAGGCCGCGAACGAATTAATTGGTTTTCCATTATTTCCTATTGGGAAAATTCGATCAGAACTCGAACTTTTTAAGATTCGAACCCGCGCTCGGAACAGATTAAGTTCGAGTACTGAGGTACCACTGTATTATTTTTTTAAACAGAATGACAGCTCTGCTCTGTATCTATTGTTTTGATCTACAGTTTACTATAATTTGACATAGCCTATGTAACATCTGAGTGTTCAGTTTTCCTGTTCTTTCCTCGCTGTCGTGTGTGTTCATGTTGTCCATGTGTTGTATGTCTGTTTTTTATTGAAACACCTGTTATGCTGTATGGCTTTAAAAAAATAAAAATTTTCATCCAAATGTTATTTTGGTGGTGTTATTGTCAGTAGTAACAGTAGTGTAGGGTAATGTATGTTTATATATGCACCGATCAGCCATAACATCAAAACAACTAAAGTGCATAATGTTAATTATCTTGCTACAGTGGTACCCTGCAAGGTGTATGTGTGTGAGAGAGAGAGTGTGTGTACACAGATATTTCAAAAATAAATAGACACCCCTCATTAAATTTTATCTACATGAACACCAGCAGGTGCTTTAAACATGTTAATTTATGTTAACATTATTGTTTTTCATTTCAGATTACAATATATTAATTGTTTATAGCAACTAGCCATGCTGTGAACACCAGAAGCAAAAGAGCTGTCTGATTTTCAAAGAGGGTGTATTGTGGGTCAGTGTGAGGGTGGACTTAGCCAGCATATGATTGCACAAAACCTTGGGATTCCTCTTGCCACAGTCAACAGAGTGATTTTACAATTCAAAGCAAAGCAAATTCAACAGCATCCTGGGCCGTCTGACAGGTGTCTTCAGACTGCCAAGTGGATTGTTGAAAAAAAATCCCATTTGTAAGGCTGCTGATGTTTGCAGGGCATCTCCAAGTGAGTCTGAGTATTTCTGTGAGGGATCTCCATCAACTTGGCTACTATGGCAGAGCAGCTAGAAGGAAGTTTCTAGAAAAAAATTTTCAAACATGATGGTGTCTAGGGTGGCACGGTGGCTAAGTGGATAGCACTGTCGCCTCACAGCATGAAGGTTCGATCCCCGGGGTCGACACGGGTGCCTTCCTGTATGGAGTTTGCATGTTCTCTCTGTGTCCATGTGAGTTTCCTCCGGGTACTCCGGTTTCCTCCCACAGTCCAAAGACATGCACAGAGGAGATTAGGCTAACTGGCTACTCTAAATTGCCTGTAGGTGTGAATGTGAGTGTGAATGGTTGTCTGTCTCTGTTGCCCTGTGGTGGATTGGCGACCTGCCCAGGGTGTGACCCGCCTATTGCCCGAAGTCATCTGGGATTGGCTCCAGCTTCCCCCCATGACCCTGACCAGGATTAAGTGGCAGAAGATGAAAGATGATGGTGTCTAAATGTCTGTGAGTATAGTGGTGCCAATCACAAATTACTATGCATTGCTGCAAAATGAACTTAAACCTGCAAATTGCGAGGCTGCACCATGACAATACTCTCTCTCTCTCTCTGTATATACTGTATATATATATATACATATACAGTGGTACTTTCCGGCGCCCCCCCCCGCAAAAGGTGAAACCCGCAAAGTTGCAACGTTACAGTAATTTTATTATTTATATATATTTTAAGGCTTAATAAACACTTCCCATGCTCTTAAACACTTTCTACACTCTTAAACCTACGTCATTTTAACAA
>JAQMCW010000018.1:8397834-8408403 GCA_030068335.1 Chrysichthys cranchii
TACGTACATACATACATACACACACAGTGGAACCTCTGGTCACACGAACTTGATCCGTTCTGAGACTCTGTTCGTGACGCGATTTGTTTGTGACCCAAAAATTATTTCTTTCTTTATTTCGACTGTTACATGCTTAGGCTTCTTACTCTCACTACCATTTCCACTTTATTGGGACCCATAGTGAAGGCTTATAGAGCAAAAATGCATAGAAACACAAGGAAAATATGCTGTGAACATTTTTTAATGAGTTTAAGCACAGAAAAAATTAAAGGGACACCAATTAAAGGGACACGTGGATCTTTGTTAGGTGCACAATGCACGGTTGTAAAATACACAAACAGAAAATGGGAAAACACTGGCACATATGAAGCGGAAGGGGAAAATGGCCAGGACTGCGTTTGTTCGGCTCCCGATTGTGTGGTCGTGACCAGGTGCAAGATTTTGGTGAATTTTTTGGTCGGGAACCGATTTGTTTGTGTTCGGAGATCATGTGGCGCACTATAGGGGTGAGGGCACTAGGCTTGCACTAAATGAGCACGAGAAACCCTAAATAACCAGTCTCAAACAACACACAAAAGTCCACTCAGCGAAGGTGAGTATAAAGGCAGTCCAACGGGGTGGCCATGAATGCGAAGGGTGTTGGCAGAATAGCCAGGCAGGGATCCAGGTTCTACAGTGTACATTTGCTGTATATACCGTATAAACTATTTTGTATACCACATAATTCTATCTGTCTTATTCATAGTCTTGAAGTTGATATTATATTGTATATCCATCTTGTTTTACAATGTAGAAAATAGTCAAAATAAAGAAAAATATATGAATGACTAGGTGTGTCCAAATGTTTGATTGGAACTGTATTTCTAAAAAAAATATTTGCTCATATCCAGTTCAAACATGCACATTTAGTTTGATTTATCATCTTATTGTATGTACTAGTTTGGTAACAAAATTGGGTTATGATATGTAACATAAATGAGACTAATGTTTTTTTATTTTATTTATGTTTTTGTATAGAAAACTCTAAAAAGTGGTGTCATCTTGCTGCAGATCTAATGATTGTATGTACATGTGTCTCTCAGTGGTGCATCTAAAACCCCAGTGGTGCGCTTTAGGAGAAATAAGCATCATAAAGGTTCTATTTACTGTGTGGCTTGGAGCCCCTGTGGGCAACTTCTGGCCACTGGCTCCAACGACAAATACGTCAAAGTGCTGCCTTTCAACACTGAATCCTGCAATGCCACTGGTGAGCAACATCAAGATTCTTATACATTTTCAATCGTGAGAGCATTTTGATATTGTCATTCATTCATTAATTCCTTTTCAGTAACCTCTTTTATAATTTATCACATTTATCATTTATCATTGGATTCAGAGTGTGTCCTTGGAATGGTGGGTATAAGACTGAAAGCACCCTGCTATGATCTTAATCTTGCTATTTATCAATCACAATATTTATAAATAAGTGATTTTATGCAATACAATGTTTGAGTTATTTATGTGCCTAAACATATTCCTTTATTTTAATCCATTTTAACCCACCACACCTGACATGCACCTTTCCAAAACTGGAACTACATTTCACAACAATACAGACCACAGCAACAGTGCTTAGTCTGCTTGCTAGCATCGCATAAGACCTGTAAGCATGCATGCCTTGTTTATCATTGCCATGACAGCCATGGCATGATTGCCATTGTATACTCTGGCAGCCTGCACCAGTGTCCTTTTCATTTTGCATGTTTAATGCATGCAATTTTTATAACACAGAAATAAAATATTTTTGAACTGGTGTCTGTTTTTTCACATCCCATATGCACATTAGTGTTTCATTCTGTCTTACACGTGTGCATACACACACACATGCCAATGTGTGAATTAAAAAAGAAGTACTAGTCTAATTTTTGTTATTTTTGTAGTGCATTTTACTTTTGTGTCCTCTTAAAAAAGGTCATAAAAATGTTAAGTTTGATGGTAAAAATTGTGCTGGAAGTGATTCGGTTGCTTGTAATGAATATAGAAGACTTATAACATTTCAGAAATTCTTTGAGTAAGAACACATGTGCACTGTATGCGAGTATAAATGCTTCACTCCATACGTATGGCATAGATTCACCACATTAAAGTATAAATCAACTTAAATGACTACTAGCTCCCTGGTGTGCAGACTTCACACAGTGCTGAGCCCCTGTAGATTGTTGATTGTGGCTATACAGTGTTCCCTGTACCCACGAGCGTCTGAGGCCACGAGTAACTTGAGTCCTGAGCATTTTTATTTAATAAAATCTTGCTGTACCCACGAGCAATGTTTGGAGCCACGAGTGGTACCGCGAGCCCACCTGCCTCGTTATCTCTATATGCAAAAACAATGGGGAACAAGGGAAACACAGGGTCAGCGGCGCTCAGTCCCTCACAGCATCTTGTGTTGTTAGCATCTCTTTGAGACCACAGGAACGATTTTTGTGCTTTCGATTTCTTTCGATTGCTTCAGCGGCTCACTCTAACAGCTATTTTGTGTTTCCGCGATATGCCACCAGAGCGGTGCTATGATACGTATGTTTACATCCACTCTTGTAAATGTATGAATGTTGTTTTTATATAAAATGCTTCCTAAAGGTAAAACTACACAGAGCAGCCTAGCCTACGGGACTTGGTCTCTTTCGTGTACGGCCATAGCGCAGTTTTTTATGCATTTAAAGATGAAAGTGTGTCTGATATGCCGAAAAATATGATATTCTCAATCAATACTACTCATATTGTCACTAAAAGCTCAATTATTGTGCCTGTAAATGTTTTGTACAGGGGTATTTTGGGGCCGGAAAACCAATTAATCCGTTTCCCATTATTCCTTATGGGAAAAATTGTTTGTACGCACGAGAAATTGTCCCCACGAGCTGTGTCTTCAAACCAATTACGCTCGTGGGTACAGGTATCGCTGTATTTTATATACATTTTTTACTCATTTTTATTAACAGTGTTATAAATAGTTTTTTTTCCTTTTTGGTTCCTGTTTTTTCTGTTTACATTTAAATAAAAAATGTTGGTCATAAACTACCTTTTTATCATTAGCATCACCTCTGTGTACACAAACTGCTGTCATTTGTTAGCATGGATTGCAAGACCACATAACTTATTGGTGCTAGGTCTGCAAGGTGAGGCAGGATGAGGCTGGATGCATGTGCAAGAAAACAGGGTTTATTTACAGGGAATTATATTTACAGGGGAGTATATAATCCATAAAAAATTTTCCAGAACATGAGGCAAAGTGAATATCACAAGACAGGCAAAACATTAGGTTACTCAAGAACAGAGCAAAACCAGAAAACAGGACAGGAATATACTAGACAGTCACACTAGCGGTGGAACAAGAAATAGCTTGGCAAATTGTCCACAAAATGAGGCCACTTTCACAAAGTTTCAAAAAAGTGCTTTGCAATTCAATTCAATTTTCAATTCAATTTTATTTGTATAGCGCTTTTAACAACAGAACATTGTTGCAAAGCAGCTTTACAACTCATGCAACTCATGAGCATGCAGACAGTCTTTTATGTTGTCCATGATTGCCACTAATATGGCACAACTGATACCAGTCAAGCCAGAGTTCCCACAAGGCTGAAGGACTACTTGGGTAATGAAGTCCGGGCCTGTAGTCCCACAGAGTAAACCCGGAAGCATGTGCTACAGAGTTGTGCGCAGTGAAGATCAACGAGAGCGAGCCATGCTTGTAGCTTGTAGTGTCTGAACTCGGAATCCCATCACTTGTATTATTACTTGGAGAAAATGCTGTTCAGTACATAGCACATGTTGAAAAGAGACTTTGTGCTTCTTAGTAAACAAAAGCACAAAGAGAGAGAGACATCCAGACTGTATTTACATAGTAACAAAGTGTCTCAAGACAACAAAATGAAGACTCCAACTTATTATTTTATTGAGAAGTCTCTCTGCCCTCCTCTGTCAGGTCCTGATCTGGAGTTCAGTATGCATGATGGTACTATTCGAGACCTGGCATTCATGGAAGGGCCTGAGAGTGGAGGGTCCATCTTAATAAGTGCTGGAGCAGGAGACTGTAACATCTATACTACTGACTGCCAGAGAGGACAGGGGCTTCATGCTCTCAGTGGACACACAGGTACACACACCAACAAAAGTCTTGGCTGCAAAATGGAGCCAGGGCTGCAAAGGTAGCACACACACAGATAATCCCTTGCAACATCTACACTGCCAGCTGCCAAAAGGGGATGGGTCACATGCACATAAAAACCTATACCAATAATGAACTCCTAGTGCAAGTATAGTGTGACACAAACAAATTCTGAATCCTGATTTTCTCCTCAAGGTCGGTTGGAACTTTAACCCCAGTTGCCCATATGCATATGTACAGTTTATATTTTCAGAAGCTACCTTGTCTCTCCACAGGCCACATACTGTCACTGTACACATGGGGCGGCTGGATGATTGCATCTGGTTCGCAGGACAAGACTGTGCGTTTCTGGGACCTACGTGTTCCCAGCTGTGTGAGAGTCGTAGGAACAGCTTTCCATGGTTCAGGTGGGTGTCCGTTCACACTTCATAAAGCAACAGCAGGTAATAATGTATTAAATTAAATGCTGTGCTTTTTTAGCCTTAGAGCTTTCACCAATAAAAATGTAAATGAACCATATTGGGCATGAGTATCAGTCAACAGAATGTGGCTGTGTTAGGCAAATGGACTTATAACTGTAGCTAAATGAACAACGTTTTGAAATTTCTTTTGTATTAATAGAAAATTTGTATAAACATTTGGGTGGAAACATACCCTGTTTTAATGTGTGTCTATTTTTGTATGTGTGTTTGTGCACATGCTTCAGGTAGCCCAGTAGCCTCAGTGGCAGTGGATCCCAGTGGCCGTCTACTAGCCACAGGCCAGGAGGACAGTGCCTGTATGCTGTATGACATCAGAGGGGGAAGGATGGTTCAAACATACCGACCCCACTTGAGTGATGTGCGCTCAGTACGCTTCTCTCCTGGAGCTCACTATTTGCTCACTGGCTCCTATGACACAAAGGTTATCATCACAGACCTACAAGGTAACAGCTTGATATTTCAACACCCAGAAGGTCAAATGCCTTCCTGCATCCCTGACTAAAATGAGTACGATATTTGCTGGTGCAATCAGGGGAGGAGTGCTTGCTTTCGGTGATCAGCAGGGTGTATCAGCCATGGCCATCACAAATGGATTCCCACTTTAACGATCCTTCTTGGTTTATGGGTGTTTAAACAAGGCCTGTGTGGTGAAGAGGGGTTTTGAGTCAGGTGTATTAGCAGTTTGTTGGAACAACAAGCTGAAGTCCGAGGCTGCACCCTTTGTGCCAGACTTTTCCTCATACAAGAGCTCAGGTACATTCACTCCCTCTCTCACTCATCTTCAACCGCTTAATCGTATTCAGAGTTGCGGGGGGAAGCTGGAGCCAATTCCAGCTGACTTTGGGCAAGAGGTGGGATACACCCTGGGTAGGTAGCCTGTCCACCACAGGGCCAACACACAGAGACAGACAACCATTCACACTCACTTCCACACCTAATTTAGTGTACCCAATTAGCCTAATCCCCTCTGTGCATATCTTTGGACTGTGGGAGGAAACCCACGTGGACACGGGGAGAACATGCAAACTCCAAACAGAAGGGTGCCCAGATTGACCCCGGGGATCGAACCTAGGGCCTTCTTGCTGTGAGGTGACAATGCCAACTACCCCACCACCTTGCCACCCTCAGAGCTCTTATATGTAGTTTAAAAATGAGCTAAACAGACACTACAGACATGCAGGATCAAGAAAACCAAGCAGAAACAGCAACAATAAGAGTACATACATTTCCTGTTATAATTGTGAAGCAAGCTTACTTACTTACTCTTCTTCATCCTCCAAGGGGCATAAGGCTTTAATAAACTCTCTCCATTGTGTACAGTCCTTAACAGCATGTTGTGCTTCTCCCCACGACATCATCATCGTCATCTTTTCAAGCTCCTGAACCACAGTTTTGCTCCAGGTGTTTTTGGGTTGCCCAGGTTTTCTTTTGCCAGGTGGTGTCCATCTTAAGGCATCTCTTGGAATCCGGTCTTGCTCTGTTCTTAACACATGTCCAAGGTATCATAGTGAAGCAAGCAGGTAAATGAAAAGGGCAGGAATGCAATGCAGGGCTGCAAGAAGTGAGTGCACATATCTCCAGTGTTCTTCATTTCAAAGGTGCAAAGGTTTTCTTGATTCTGCATGATTGAAGTGTCTGGGTTTTTTGTTTGTTTTGGTTTTTTTTTTTCTTTTTTTCGGTTTAACCACATATCAAGGCTGTCATACAGTACACCCAGCCTTTTTCCAGAGGAAAAGTGAGACAGAGAAAGCTATCTCAGACTTCAGGTTTTTGATCAGATGAACCATGAATAAGCCTGACTTAAAACCCTACTCCTCCACATAGTCCTCGGTTACAAAGTGCTCCTTGCAAACCCTAGCATTAGGGCTAACTGGAGGATTCTTCTGTTTCAGTGCAGCTAGCTAATGAAGAAGAACTTGAAAAAATGTAATTTGGATTACTAATTATTTAAAAACAGTTTTACTGGCAGTGTTAAACCATGAATGATGTCTAAAGTGGGACTCCATCTTATAAAAATTATGCTAAGACTGTCTAGTGCTTCATGTCTGCTTAAATAAAACATTGCATAAAGACCAGTGTAACAATGGAGCTGGAGTAAGAATGCAGAAATGGTTGTGCAATGAACCCATGATGGTACACAATTTGGTTGGCCAGATTGGAGCTGGTTCTTTAACTGGCCAGTTCAGGCATGCGGATAGTGTATTTGACACCCCTTTTTTATAGCTATACCCAAAGACAAGACTAATATTTGTAAACTAATTAATATACAGTATATATTCACAGCTGTTTGCAGTCTTTACATGCGGCATGTATGTTTGTGAAAGCCTGTAGCTGTTGTCATAATGAGCCACTCGCATTGTAGGGGGGAATAAATAAAACTGTTTATTAACAGAAACACAAGAAACCAAAGTAAGTAATAAGTAGCCTGCACGAAGTAGAGATTACACACAGGAGTGCTTGGAGAATCCAATATCAAAACTACACTGATCTCTGCGTCCAACTCCCATGTGATTGGCGACACCATGAGCCCAGGCGGCAGAATTGGCACTGGCGATTTGGGCGGCGGGTCCGCAGCATATTTCTGGGCGATACGTAATCGAAAAATTAAAGCGAGTGAAAAATAAGGACCATTGGGGCTGCCGAGAGTTTAGGTGCTTTGCTTATCGCATGTACTCGAGGTTGCAATGGTCGGTAAGGACCATAAAGGGGTGTTTCGCACCCTCAAGCCAATGACGCCACTCAGACAGGGCTGCTTTCACTGCCAGCAGCTCTCGGTTAGCTATGTCATAATTTCTCTCGGCCAGGTTTAGCTTCCAAGAGAAATACGCGCATGGATGTAATTTGCCCTTAACGCCATGTTTCTGGAAGAGGACGGCTCCTAGCCCCACTTCGGAGGCATCTACCTCTACTCAGAAAGGCTTGTAAGGTTCGGGTGTGTTTAATACCGGGACTGACGCGACGGCGGCAGTGACTGCAATGCGCTTGGGCGCCCCTTTTAGGAGGTCGGTGAGCGGCGCTGCGACGGCGCTAAAGCCCTTAATAAACCGTCACTAAAAGTTTGCAAAGCCCAGAAAGCGTTGCAGCTCTTTCACTGACTGCGGCATTGGCCAGGCGGTAACTGCCGACACCTTGTCTTGTTCCATGGCGACACCGAATGAGACCTCTTGTTGATGGAAGACACACTTCTCGGCCTTTGCAAAGAGCTGGTGTTGGCGCAGGCGTGCCAAGACCCGCTGCACGTGCCGGACATGTTGAGCATATTCCTTGGAATAAACCAAGATGTCATCTAGATAAACGATGATGAACCTGCCCAGCATGTCCCAGAACACGTCATTCATAAAGGCCTGGAAAAAACTAGGCACGTTGGCTAGCCCGTATGCCATGACGTTATACTTGTAGTGCCCCAATGTCATGCTAAAGGCCATCTTTAACTCGTCGCCAGTTGTTATACGCGCTCCGGACGTCCAGCTTAGTAAGTACTGTTGCCCCCCCCGTAACTGTTCTATAGCCAACGGTACCAATGGGAGCGGGTGGGCATACTTAACAGTCACAGTGTTTAGCCCCCCTGAAAAAAAAGCTGGCGGAGGCCGGCAATATGGACCGCACGTAGTCCTCCATTGCCTAGGTTTCCGCCCAGGACAGTGGATAGACCCGTGACCGAGGCGGCACAGAGCCGGGCAGCAGGTCAATAGCACAGTCCCATGTCCGATGAGGAGGAAGCTGGGTGGCCTGAATGGGCGAAAACACTTGGCTATACCGTGCGTACTCAGCAGGCACGTGCGTGTGCTTAAGTGCTTCGGGGCTCTCCACCGAGGTGGTGAATGTTGTGACAGGCGGTGTAGTGCGGTGTGGAGCTCACGAGGGTGACCAAGTGACGACCCATGCGTTGTTCCAGTACAAGACCGGGCGGTGCACGCAGAGCCAGGGCAGTCCTAACACCAGGGCTGGACGCGAATGCTCAATAACCTTTAGCCAGATGTGTTCTGTGTGGTCGGGAGGAACGTCTATTCTAATCGGGTGTGTCTCAAAAACCAGCGGTCGACCACCTACAGTGTGGCCGTCGAGCGCTTGCGCGGGGATCAGGTTGGCTAACCTGTTTACCAGAATGCTGAGGGAGGTGACAAGTGCTCGGGTGATGAGGTTGCCAGTCGCCCCGGAATCTATTAAGGCAGAAACAGAGAAGGCGTGATTAGACACATAAACGAAAACACTGACACAAAATTGGCTTTGCAATAGTCTTTCCAACATAAAAGGAAAGCGTGTGGTGTGGGTTACACGGGGGCTTTGATGCCGGCCCAACGAGCTGGATTGTTTCTCGTCCGTGCAGTGTGGGCACTGTTCGTGTTCCGCACGCTGGCAGTGGCCTCGTCTGGGGAGCTCCTGAGATCCAAGCTGCATTGGTTCGGACGAGTATTCCCGCTCCAGCTGGTCCCAATCTCCTGCACTTCAGACGAGTATTCCCGCTCCAGCTGGTCCCGAGCTCCTGCGCTGCCCGGGGGGGTCGTGACTCGCACGCGGCTGCCTGGCTGTCATCGCTGCTGGCTGAGACTCCCTCCGGCATTGCACATCCAGGGTGACAGCGAGCGCGAGGATCTCATCCAGGGGCTACCCAGCGTCTTTGCTTGCGACCTCACACCCTCACGTCCAGACGTAGACCGTTCAGAAATACAGCTTGGAGTGCAGGCGGGTTCCAACCTCTCTCGGCGGCGAGCACCCGGAATGTGATGGCATAGTCGGCTGCGGATGACTCGCCCTACTGTAGATTGAGCAGCCGTTGTCCGCCTGTGAGTCCGTGCCCTGGGTGCTCGAAAAAACCAGCCGGAACTGGCACCTGAACTCTTCGTTTTCGGTCGTGGGGAGGCCGCCTGCTCGCCAAACCGCAGCAGCCCAGTCCATGGCTCGGCCGGTCAGACTCTGAATGAACAGTGAGATGCGCTGCTGGTCGTTCATCTCGGGGTATTCCACGCAGTAGAGGTTGCAGGACAGCAGGAATTTAGTGCAGCCACGCAGGTCCCCACCGTAGCACTCAGGTGTAGCGACGTGCCGGATGTTACCGGCACTAGGAGTGCGCGGCCAGGGTGCAGGAGCCAGGGGTGCCGGGGCAGATGGCGTGCGAGCTGCTCGCACAAGCCCGGTGACGGTGTTCATGAGAGTGTCCAGTTGTTGTTGTTGTCGACGAAGAAATTCGTGCAACTGCATCTCTCCTTCGCTGGGTGCCGCGGCGCCGTCTGCCTCCATAGGTTGGGTCCGGTCATCTGTCATAATGAGCCACTCATGCATTGTAGGGGGGAATAAACAAAACTGTTTATTAACAGAAACACAAGAAACCACAGTAAGAAATAAGTAGCCTGCACGAAGTAGAGGTTACACACGGGAGTGCTCGGAGAATCCAATATCAAAACTACACATAAACACGAGGGTGACCAGACACGTACGAAGGGGCGACTAGCATGTAAATAGTGAGCCGGTGATGAGGAGCAGCTGTGTGTGATCAGGTGTAGGAGCGTGCCGTGAGGGTGGAGGTGCAGGCAGGAAATCCTGGTTAGAACTCCGGGGACGCGGAGCGCTGAGCGGCGGGCTGGTCGCTCGCCGACCTGACAGCTGTAGGTGATTTCTGGCAAACAACCAAAAAAGGCAAAACTGAGATGTATGCAGAAGAGTACTCGCACTGCTTCAACCCATACCCTGGAAATTTGGCCATTTTTCATTTAGCTAATCACACTTGGGTTAAACAGGAACATTACATTTAATTTTTTATCATTTAAAAATTTTCATTGATGTTTTATTTTTAAGAAGTTAATTTTTAGGAGGTTTAAATTGCACTCTTGGTTTCAAAGTGAAACACCTGTCTACCTATCCACGAGGCTAATCCTTGTGTGTGTGTGTGTGTGTGTGTGTGTGTGTGTGTGTGTGTGTGTGTGTGTGTGTGTGTGTGTGTGTGTGTGT
>JAQMCW010000018.1:8453074-8466158 GCA_030068335.1 Chrysichthys cranchii
TGTGTGTGTGTGTGTGTGTGTGAGAGAGAGAGAGAGAGAGAGAGAGAGAGAGAGAGAGAGAGAGAGAGAGAGAGAAATAAATATGAAAGATAAATTGAAAAAAAAACAAAAAACAAAACACTGACTTTGAACGACCAAGACACTTACACATCGGTTGCATGAGTTATTTTCATTCCAGCTAATATTTGGGTTTTGACAGAACACACACAGCCGCGAGCCTTTACCTTTGTTCACGTGAACACCGACGGCCAAAGTTAAGATGCAAAACCATGCCATGGCTCAGAGGCGCGCCGGGAGAAACTCGTCCGTCCGGAGGTTCACACTGTCCGATCTGCGATCATTTAAATAATGACAACACAAAGCGTGTCCCTGCACATGTCCCTCCAGTTCACCGTGCTGCGTGCGGCTCCCCGTCCCATTGTGTGTGTGTGCGCGCGCGCGCGCGTGTGTGCGTGTGTGTGTGTGTGCGCAGTCTCGTGAAGCTCTGTCGCCTTTGGTTTCATTCACTTCATCATAACCGAAACAAGTCCTCGAAACAGATCGAACGCACACACGCCCTACACTCCCTCTCTCGCAATTGCAATTCTGAATTAATTTGGAGGACAACAGCGCCAGGCAGAGCCCAGCGGCAGCGCGAGGTACTGCACTCTCTCTCTCTCTCTCTCTCTCTCTCGTCCTTTGTTAGTTTTCAATGTCAAAGCTGGAATACGAACAGCTAGATACCTTGGTGGACGGACTGGCACTTGAAAGACACAGTGTGACGTAGACAGAGGTGACGTAGCCTGTAAGCAGAAAGAGATTTTAAGGATATAGGGGATAAAGACTGGACCGAGTTTCTGTCTTTCTGCTTCTGTCTGGAATTAGACACGTGTACTGAGCTGGTGCACATTTCTACACTGGTCTATGTTTTCACTGATTTGTATTAATGCAATCCAATAAAGTATGGTATTAATATTAATATATTATTACAATTTATTAATATGAATATGTTTTAATGTTATTTTTTAATAAGATTTTGTCATGCTGCTATAAGCTCTAGGCACACCATATGATTAAAGTCTTCTGTGAGCATGAATGTGATATAATGGGGACAATAATAATAATAATAATAATAATAATAATACAAAACAAATGTTTGGTTCTATTGTCTATACCCTGAAACTCAGTAAATCTTTGTTCTGTACTTATTGAACCAAGTTAAAGAGCATTTCACATAATGGTGCAATATATGGTTGGAATTGTTTTAGTTCTCTGTTGGATCAAATTAGTTCTTCTTCAAAGGACCATTCCTAGCATGTTTTTAACCCTGCGATCTGTGATCTTCAGAAGGAGAAAATGGTTCATCTATAGCATGGCGCTAAAGAACCTCTTCTGGCACCTTTATTTGAAAAAAAAACAACAAAAAACAAAAAACAAAAAACGACTTTATGGAATGTAGCAGGAAAAAATGGGACCAAATTTAAAAGGGTTTTAAAATCCCTTTAAAGTGTTTAGGGACCTTACCCACCATGCAAACCTGTACAACCTTTCCCTATCAAAAATGGTAAAAATGGAACCATTTTAGGAGTCTTTGAACCTTTATTTATCAAACGAACTCTTAAATAACCACTGAATAACCACAGAATACACATTATATATATATATATATATATCAGAGACTTTCTCAGTTCTACTGTATAAAATTGATTCAGAAGGTGCTCTATATATATATATATATGTATGGGCAGGGGGTAGCTCAGGGGGGTAAGTCATTGGACTACTGATCGGAAGGTTGGGAGTTCAAATCCAAGCACCAGCAAGTTGCCGCTGCTGGGCCCTTGAGCAAGGCCCTTAACCTCAAATGCTCAGTTGTATAAATGAGATTTAAAAAAAAAAAAAAAAGTAAGTTGCTCTGGAAAAGGGTGTCTGCCCAATGACAGTAATGTAATGTGTATATATAAGCTCAGTTATGATAAGAAATATCATGAAATAGGCTCATCTGAGGTCAAGTATGTAGTACCTGGAATCTTTTAATTAATTAATTTAGCTAAAGTTATTGATTAATTAAACCATGTTTGCACATTTGCATTTCAAACCCCTATTGAGATACTTTGGTGGGGTCTTGAGAGCTGTGCATAAACAAATGCCCTCAAACGTCAGTGAACTGAAGCAGTGCTTTGAAAAACTGGGCCAAAATTTCTCCAGAACAATTTGACTCCCATGGAAAATGCTTACTTCAAGTTATTGTTGCTAAATGTGTTTTTCTACATGTTACTGAATTGTAGGGAGTATTTATATTTTCCCCACTTGGTTTCTGAATGTTGGTTTGGGGGAAAAAATGACTATTTATTAAAAAATCCCATTGTGATTTTTTTGTTGTCACCTGAGGTTTTGGGTTTGTTTATAGAAGTTGCTGAGGACCGCACAATTGTTAATTAGACCCTGATAAATAAAAACACAGCATTGAATGAGGATGTATTTTATCCCAGGACTAGATTCTGAGACTAAAGGTATAGAAATGCTCTTGACAGAGTCCATGCAAATAGTTTCTTAGCCATTAATTCAACTTACTGTATATTATTTTTAATGGTTTACAATCATATATTCAGTGATACTGACAACAAAAGTAAGTTTTTTGTATACAACCCTCATAGTGATAGCAAACAAGTGTCATTTAGATGTTCCCTACAACTAGAAGACCAAGCAAACAAGCATAATGAATGGCAAAATCTCCATGACATATGAATATTTATTGAAAAGGAAGACTTCTCATTCCAAAACAGCGCTAACATAGACGATCAAATTAACAATGCTTGTGAAAAACAGCACGTTGTGTTTTCATTGCCCATTGGAGATGACACTGTTGTGAAAATTGTACATAGGAAAGTGCACACACAATTCTCATCTAACCCTTTATGTGGGTCAGTGTGCATGCGCGTGCACTTAACAACTGTATTAAGGAGAAGACTGTTCAAGGCAACACTATTTACATGAAATTATACAAAATGGCTGATTTTAAAACAAGAATCACAGAAACTATACTCTTCTACACCTTAATATAGATGTCTATAACATCTATAACATCTAGGTCATACAATATAAAGTAAACAAAACATTTTACACTTAATAGTATACAGAGCTACAAAAAGAAAAAAATGGAAAAACATAAATCAGAAATAAACCGCTGCAATGATCCACCATTAACATAAGGTGCATCACAATTTCTGCTACCTGTACCAGCGACAGAAAGGGGAAAGATGAAGAAAAGATGAATGTCCAACATTATGCCCCATCTAGTGGTGCAAGGTTGTAACTGCAATCATACGGTCTATGATGAGGGCTATAGTCTAGACTGTTTCCCAAACCCCAGGTCCACAGACAGTTAAATTCTTTTGTTTTCTTGCAGCTCCCGACATACATGAACCAACCCATATAAAATACTGAATACTTTAAATCCCTGAGCACCAATTTGGGAAACGTTAGGTGTACAGCCCTGGTGTCAGTCTCAAGTCCTGGAAGAATTCTTCCAATTCTAACACACCTTGTTCAACTCATCATCTAATTATGAAAGCCCTCAGAGTTAGATGCGATGTGTTAAAATATTATTAAATGCAAATCTCCAAAGAGTTATGGCCCTCAAGGACTGAACTCTGATGACACTGGTCCGTCGAGTCTATAGAAAGCTTAAGCACTTTTCATTTTGTGATGGATAAGCTCTACAGAGGATAATCTCTATCAAGAGGAAGCTGGAAAAGATCTGCCTTGTCCTTCATGCAACTTACATTAGAAGTCATTCCACTTCACAAGAGCATTGAGTTTCAGATGATGCCAAATTAGAAATTCCTAGTCCACTCATCTCACACCGTGAACACTGATCTTGCGTGAGATAAAGCAGAAGTTATACATTTGGTTATCATCTCAGCTTGGTGTATCATACAATAAACTCGAACATTTCTAGGCTTAATAAATTTGGCTACAGGCAAAAGTAAGTGATACTGGCGTGATCAGATCTAGTATGTGTAGATCAAGACAGATTATGGGTAGTTATTAAGGAGAACCAGAATGGACTTTCAAAGATACAGACTGAAACTAGGTTAGAACAATGTACAGGGAGACAAAGAGAGACGGAAAGGGATAGTTGGAAACACAAAGAGAGAAAGTACAGTAGACAGAATAGTCTAGCTTCTTGTTTTTGTTTGTTTGCTTGTTCATACATGCAGTACCCTGCTTTAGCTCATTCCCCTGTCATCAAAGGACAGGAAGTGATGTCAGAAAAAGGTATGGGATCAGCTAACAAGGAAAGGGCATTTATTTCATCAGGGGTTTATAATAATAATGATGATGATGATGATAGTAATTCCTGGGATGACAGCTGACATTGAAAATTGTGCTACCGACAGTTACACCAGAAACTCAACTGGAGGAAAACAAAAACTCATATCAACATTTGCAGTACTGACATTTTCGTGGTAACATTTTTTCATACCCCGTATATAGATTTTTTTTTTTTTTTTTTTTTTAACTCAATGCATTTTCACACATGTAAGAAAACCAGGCAGGCTTTTAGAGTATATAATGTAATATGAGACAATGAAATGCAGACAGAGAGAGAGATTAAGAGAAACATATATAGGTTAGGAGGGGAAAGAGAGAGAGAGAGAGAAAGAGAGAGAGAGCGAATGAGTATATTTACACCACACTGAACCAGTTCTCCCAAGTAAAAACAGTGCTATATAATTATCTATATATATATCTATACATTTATTCTGGGGTTCCGTACAGTACAGCACAGAAACTGTTTTGCATGATTGCACTGAGTGCATTTGTGTGTGTGTGTGTGTGTATGTGTGTGTGTGTGTGTATGTGTGTGCACGCGCACTCATCTGCCTACCTGTTTGTGTGTTGTTTGTATTGACCAGAATTAAAATATCCTCTGTGTCTGCTGTATTAGACAAGGATAATAGGATTGTATTGGGCCATTTGACTGCTCGGAGTGTGTGTGTGTGTGTGTGTGTGTGTGTCAGATGTGTGGGAATTGAAACTGAATGTATAGACTGCTAATGTGTGTGTTAATTAAATTGTATGTGTGTCCACTATAAGTTAGATGTTTTAATCATCATACTGCCTTTGCTGAATATAAACATGGAGGCATATGAAGTGACTGGGGACAGGCATGAATCTGAGAACACGTACATACGTTTGTCTGCACATATATCTCTCTGTGTGTGTCTCTTTGTCTCTGTGTGTGTGTGTGTGTGTGTGTGTGTGTGTACAGGTGAATACTGATGTAAGTGCAAAACTCCCTGGTTTCAACACAGCCTGAAACTGATCTTTTTCTGCTTTCCTCAGTTCCATATTTGTATTCGCTCTAACTTGTCCTTTTTAAATTTTCTCCGACTGAAAGGAACTGAAGCAAGGGAAGAAAGAAAAGATGGAGCGATGAAGGGATGCTTAGATGAAGTATTCTTTCTTGTCCTCAATACCAGAGTGGCCTCCTTCTGCATTGATGATGGCCGTGTCAGCATCCTGGGCATCGTCTGAGCCTTTTGCTTCGTGGGTCAGATATGTACCTGACAGAGAGAATTGAGATGTTCGTTACCAGCATAGATAAACTTACTAGAGCCCAGAATTAACAACAAAGGACACAATACGGAAGCCATGGCTCAGTTTTTTTTTTTTTATTCCATACATGCATACATTTTTTAAAAGGCATTTGCCTTTTAGATACGTGACAGAGGTGTGTTTAGGTGTGCTCATGTCTGTTCCAGAACATATCTGTCAGAATGAACTATTAAATAAATATTAGATACAATCTAAAATATAAGTTCTGGTCAAAGGGGAAAGGATTGCTCTGCAGTAATCTACCTGAGTGCTGTTTGGCACCACCACAGTCTGATGAGGCTATGTGCATCTACAAAGCTACTGAGTTAATTACACTCTAATTCACAAGAATACAACATGAACAGAGCCAAATGAAATGAAATGTTCCGTGACACCTCTGATTGATTAATACTTAGTAGATTATTAATTTTTGTCTCAATATCAATGAATAGCAAAATCAGAGAATACCAAAAAACATTTATTTGTACTCAGCCAGAAAAAAATGGTATTGATGCATCCTGATCATTACATGTATGTACTAATTATGGCTGATCACATTACACGCAATCATTTTATTTAACAGGGAGAAAGAGGAGTTTGTCTGCTCAACCCACAATATCTTCTTTGCAACAATACACTACATTAAAGCTCTGTACCTCATAACCAAGGTTTTCTGTTCATCTGTTGTGCTTCACATCAACTTAAACAGTGAAAATTTCAGACTCAAATTCAAAACCTAAATGGCTTATATATAAAGAATCAAAGAGAGCAAGTGCAGCATAACTAGGAAGAGGCAGAGGCTCATTTGAAGTGCAAATTTGACTGCTATTGATATTCTAACAATTTGTTATTTCAGCATTTTTCTTGTAAGTATGCATAAGTGAAGGGGAAAATCTACTTTCAACCAAAATTGAACTAAATCCATTAAAATCAAGTCTGATTAAAAAAAACTGACCTCAACCCAGTCAGCTGTCCAACTATAGGCCAGTATCAAACCTTCATTTATTTTCAAGATCTTAAACAATGGCTGTAGCACAGCAGTTATGCTCATACTTTCATAGAAATAACATTCAGGAAATGTATCAGAAGACTGGGTAAACTGATCAAGGTTCTGTCTTTTTGCTTGTGTTACTTGACCTTAATGCAGCTTTTGACACCACTGATCATACTCTTCTCCTTGATAGGTTGGGAAAAAAATTGCGTTAAGGGACCAGTCCACTCCTGGTTTACTACACTTCTAAACATGGCAAGGTACAGTTTGGTATTCCACAAGGTTTTGTTTTGGCCCAGTGCTTGTTACCTTATATATATGCTACCTCTGGCTAATATTATTCATAAGCAGGCTGATGACACACAGTTGTATGCTTCGACCAAGCCAGATGAGAGCCACCAGCTTAATAAAACTGATGCAGGTGTAAAGGACAGGACAATTGATGCTTACTAACTTCTTTCTATTTAATCTTTAATTGATACTAGTGACTTATCACATGTGACACACACCACAGCACAGCATAGCGTGACACAGTGAAATTACTTAACTGCATTTAACCCATTCACCAGGTGAAGCAGGGGGCATCTGTACAGCGCAGCGCCCGGGGAGCAGTGCTTGGGGACAGTACCTTGCTCAGGGTACCTCAGTGTACCTTGTTGGTCCTGGGCCTTGAACCCGATTGAAGGGCCAATGCCCTGACCGCTAGGCTACCACTGCCCTAATCTTGAGGAAAAATTACTAGTACTAGGACTACATGCTGCTAGAAGTAAGTTTTCTAATTGCATAGTCACTCTGGATGGCCTGTCTGTTTCACCATGTGCAGAAGTAAAAGACCTTGGTGTGGCTATTGACTTCAGTCTCTCATTTGAAACTGATGTAGATATTACTATGACAGACTTCTTTCAACTCAGAAATATTGCAAATGCTTTCAACTCAGAAATATTGCACGATGCTGAAAAACTAATTCCTGCTTTTGGTATCTCTAGGTTAGATTATTTTAATGCCTTACTGTATGGATGTCCCAGTAGGTCCATAAACAAACTCCAGTTATTCCAGAATGCAGCAGCAAGAGCCCTTAGTAGAACAAGAAGACTTGATTACATCACTCTATCTTATGTACACTGCACTGTCTCCCAATCAGATTTGCCTTGATTATAAAATAGTATTATAAACTGACTTATAAAGCACTGAAGGGCCTTGCACCACAGTACCTGAGGGAACCTCTTGTCTTTTATGATCAACCATGCCTATTTAGATCAAAAGTTACAGGTTATTTGTTGGTACCTCGAATGATGAAGGCTCCACCAGAGGAGCAGAGAATTCTCTTATAAAGCCCCACAGTTATGGAACAACCTTTCAATTCGTTTTTGGGACTCAGACACAGTCTCAGTGTTTAAGTCTAGGCTAAAATCATATTTGTTTATTTAAGCCTGTTGTTAATAGTTCTTTAAAATTAGGTAAAGGAACAGAGCTGGAGGGCTCTTATGCATAGAATGTTTTGGTAAGCTGGGATGTTTAGATGGTGGAGTGGCTGGCCACTTTATGTCCCAGGGAGCGCTCATATCTGTTACCTTCTGGCTCTCTTTTCTATTTATTCAGTCATAGCTTGTCTTGCTGGAGTTCCTGCTTGCACTCAGCATGATATACAGTGTTCTTAACCATTACGTGACAATAAGCATGCCCAACAATCTGTTTTCCTCATCTGTCTGTCTGTCAAGCTGCATATGCAACCCCTGAGATACTAGTGACCCTGACCCCTTCTGATTTTTAGACCGGCCCGATCCATCCTGATTTTCTATGTCTGGATCGAGTTATCATTTGAAAACCACTCACTCCTACTGATGATGGCCCTGTACGAATCAGCCTGAACACACCTAGATACAGCCTGATACACCTAGAAACTATGAAGATGGCGTTTGACTGCTGTTGATAAAAGTGGCTCTGCTACAATGGCATAAAAATGTAATTACCACAAATAATTATGTCTTCCACTCAAAGCTCAGTAAATGTATCAGTCAATGAGTTAAAAAAATATATACTTCATGTTAAAACTATAAGGAATTTTGCGGTACACAACTGAACACTGAGACCATATAACATGGTTATAGATGTGAGTTAGTTGTAATGGCACTATCTGGTATCACCTAAATGGCCATATACAGAAACGTGGACTTATTGTTTCTGTCTGTTCAGTAGATGATGCATAAACAGTCTACTAAACTAAGAGTGAGTCTTCCGGCCATGTGATGCATTGGGCACGCTGAGATTGTAGTTTCCCAGAAACCCGGAAGATTGCATGCACCGCAGTGCAGAATACAGCAGAGATCCCCGGGGACATGCAGCTCGCGGCAAAAAGGAGAGCTCTCCGTGCACGCGCCGCGATGACTAAATCCGCAACACTATACGAATAAACTTGAATTAAAATCAAAATGAGTCAAATTTAGTTGCAATAGAATTTTAAGGCTATACGGCTGAAGTCGGAAACATACTATTCTCAATTGCTTCTTGGCTAAAAGGAGCAGGTACCACATTCTATTGGTAGATTTTGAATGTCGCACCCTCTTATGTAGCTCCATCCATACAGAATTAATTTATAACAAAAATAACAGTGCAAACAGAAAAAAAATGGCTTCTGCATAACCAAACTAGCAACAAGCAATCAGCAGTGTGCACTGACATGAAAATGCAGCCCTACAGCCCTGAAGTTTCTTATGCACTATAAAGTTCTGACTACAGGGGTGCCTTTTTCCCCCCTAAGATTAATGAGATGCCTTATTTGCTTAACTGAATTTTGTCAAATAGTTCAGTAGCTAGCTAATATTTACATACTTACCTAACGTTCTGTACTGTAGGGCAATACCAGATAATTTCAGAATACAAGTTGTGAATTTCTGAAATTTACATTCAACCTCATTCATTGAAGACTAGCTCACACCCGGTGTCTAGGTGAACTGCAGTCAATTTCAGTACAACAGACTTGGGAAAGGATGCAGGTGCAGCTTAAGATCTTTATATACATGGTCCAGTCAAAGGTACAAACATATGAAGCAAACTCAGAATCAGTACGCAGGCAGAGGTCAATTGATTAGGTGAACAGAAAAGCGCAGACGAGGCAGACGATCAGAAAAGCAGGTGGTTCACCTGCTATGTTACACACTTGAGATCAAACATGATAAATCAAGGCTTAGCACTAGCAGTCACAAAGGGAGCCCAACTACTGCTATGCAAGGTGTTTGTGAGACTGATGGTTGAACTCTAAGCATTGTCCTGTGTGTGTGTGTGTGTGTGTGTGTGTGTGTGTGTGTGTGTGTGTGTGTGTGTGCACGCTAATTGGAGGCAGGTGCATCCAATTATAAGCCCAGAGAGGCAGAGCACATGAGTGAGTTGGACATGTTTTCTGAGCATGAAGGATCATGGAAGTACTCAACGGCAGCCATACTGCATGGGTTTTCATGCCGCGTGATTTTCTAGGAAATGGAGTTTGAGTGAGCAGAGTTAACCGAATGAGCCGAGTGAGTGGTTTGTGTAAGCATGGATATGATGGACATTGATAGAAAGTGAACACGCTCTCTGTAGATGGGCTTTGGCACTGATATTGCAAGCTAATATCCGTGACACTCTTAACATGTAAAAATAAAGCAACATTTATGCATATAGTTTGATTTATATCTTTGCAGAACACTTAAAGTGGGTAAATATGGTAAGTCTTGGCAGGGGGTCAATGTGGAATTTGTTTGGAACGATGCACTTCAACAGCTGAGGATCTTAACAATTCCTGCCTTTAAAATCACAACTATAATACTTATAGCAATTTTAGTATTTTTTCTAAAAAAAAAACCACTTCAAAAGTTATTCTAAAAAACAACAACAACAACAAAAAACACTGAGTACAGGCTATTGGAAAATCTAGACATCTAACAGAACGCCTACCGCCACAGACGTTCCCTGAGCATTCCATTCCCTTGTATGCCACATAACACTGGATCATCTAGAAAATACAATCTATTTTGTACCATATGTTACCTTAGACATTCTGGCAGGCTAGGCTTTCTGGCAGCTTAAACCAGTCTAGTCATTCTCCTCTTTCCTCTCTCATCAACAAGGCAATTCTATCGGCTGCTCACTAGATATTTTCTGTTTTTCTCACCTTCTGCTTACATTGTAAGACTGTTGTGTTTAGGGCCCTCATGAATACTTCATTATAACAAAATACTTGATTATAAAAAGAATCCTTCATGAAAATTTAAGGTAATCAAATACAGTATGTTGTGTTCCATAAGCTGCCAACAGCACCCAGGAAAATTGGCCTGAACTACAAACCAAGAGGAGAACTGTTTAGCACATGATGTAAAGCAACATGCTAGACTAGGTCCAAGCAAAAAAGGTAGAATAACTTATTAATATAATGTACTTTTACTCCATTATAGCATGTTTAATGTTGGTGTGTATATATAAAATACTCCTGCACGCAGGCATGTATAGAGGATAGAATATAACAGAGGGTCAATATTATAAAATTTTGTAAGTGCTGTGTCTGTAGGCATGCCACCACAAACCCGAGAACTTTCACTCAATCTTAATAAAGTAGAACTTCTGGTCACAAACGCTTCCGAAAACGAAAAAGAAAAAAAAGAAGAAAAAAAATTTCGACGAACATACACAGCCCTGGTCATTTTCCCCTTCCGCTTCGTACGCGCCAATGGTTTTCCATTTTCTGCTGTTTGCATATACCCAACACAGACACACATGTTCAGTATCGCCTTGTCAATCGGTCTCTGGTAGATGTGCGTTCATTCGCTGTGAACTCTGCGCTGTATTTCATGTGTTTTTACATTAAATTCGTAATTAACCATGGCCTCTAAGCAAGTAAAGAGTGGTAATGTCGGTGAGAAAAAGGTTTTGAAGAAAATTGAAACAGAAGTGAAGAAAGAAATAATTGAAAAGTATGAGCATGGTGTTCATGTTACCAATCTTGCTGTGGAGTACAAGAAGTCCAAGTCTACAATCTCAACTATTCTAAAGTAGAAAGAGGTTATTAAAGCAGCTAATGTTGCAAAGGGAGACACAATGTTGCAAAGACAAGTCACATTAGATTGGTTTTTGCTGACGTCTGGTCCACCAGCTAAACGGATGGGGGAAAAAATGGAGAAACCCCTGACCCAGAAGAAATCACAAGAGAGAAAACACCTGAAGGAGAACATCCCTCCATCGCGGAGCCAGACTCACCCTCAAAACAGTAACCTCCTTCCCCACCCATCTTCCTCCTCACTTCCTTCATGCCAGAAGTTGACTCATGCAAGGTTAGTTTTCTTGGTTGTTTGCGGTGTTTTTGTATAATTAAGGATTTTTGAAACTTTGATTTTTTTCTGTGCTTAAAAAATGGTTATTAATATAATGTTCGTAGGGTCTAGTACGGATGTTAGTGTTCTCTGTTCAAGGTTTTCTCAGTGTTATTCAAGGTTTTTCATTAGTTTACTATTACACTGTGCATTCTATGGTATAATTAACTATTTTTGTGCTTAAAAATCTTAAACAATATTTACATACAGTTCATAGGGTCTGGAATGGACTAATTGTATTTACATACAATCCAATGGGGAAATTATGTTCAGGTCATGATCGGATAGCGACCAAAGATTTGGAACGAATTATGGTCACGACCAGAGGTACCACTGTATATTTATCCTAAAGCTACCGTCAGTAGGATTCAGGAGAGAGTGGACTTTTGAACCAGTACAGAACCAGTACTTCTAGGTCTCTCCCCTGCCTCTCAGCTGTGCTCCAGCCCTGCCTCCAAAGTCGCTCCTCATAGAGGAGGCTGCTGTGCACATGTAGGCTAGTAACCATGACAACTGAAAAGAGGCCAGGTAAACAGCATGCCACACACATATATAAAGTAGCCTAACTGACTGAATTTTAAATTCAAATGCAGTTAGTAAACCTGCTGTTCATATTAAATTTTGAAGAAGCTGAACCCAGCATAAGCTCCAAAAAGCTGCAATGATTTTTCACTGGATTATTATGCCATTTCAGATTGTGAAATGCCGAGGCTAGAACTTACTGTTGTGAAGTGACAGAATTGCTGGCCAATAAACAAGCACAAATGCGTCTTTTCTACATAAAAAGTTTATCTACATCAATAATATATCTACATCAATGAAGTGCGCATGTGTCAACCGGCATTTCAGTTGCTCCCCGACCTTAAACTTTTTTCTTACTTTCTTAATTTTTACTTATTGGCTGAGTGTTTAATTATTTTAAGTATCAGGAGTGCAGCCTGATGTGCTTCAGGGAATCATGGCTGAATCAGGATATTCCCGATGACAACGCTTCTTTCAAAGGCTTCCACACCATTAGGGCTGACAGGGATGGCTCCACAAGTAGTAAGCGGAAAGGATGGGGGCTTGCCGTTCTTGTTAACAACCGGTGGTGTAATCCTGCTCACATATCAATCAAAGAGCAGATTTGTTGCCCGGACATTGAACTGTGCGCTGTTGGACTCAGGCTGTATTA
>JAQMCW010000018.1:8683340-8696188 GCA_030068335.1 Chrysichthys cranchii
TCTCTCTCTCTCTCTCTGTCTGTCTCTCTCTCTCTCTCTCTCTCTCTCTCTCTCTCCGTGCATGCCTTTAGCTTGGCCATGGTTTGAGGTTTGAGTTTGTAAAAGCAGGCAGGTCTGGTCACCACAGTTTCCATGATGTGTAGTGGCACGCAACAGAACTGGAATGGTTGCATGAAACTGATGTTCCCATGTAGTCATAGTGAAAGACATCAGACACCTAAACATGAATGTGGAACAGAACGCAGCTATGGATTGAAATAAGATTTGATTGTCCAGCCATATGTTTTTATTATTATTATTATTATTATTATTATTATTATTATTATTATTATTTAGGATTGGGGTTAATTGTTTATTAAAATCATGCTATGAGTTAAGTACTACATCCTACACCTGCATTATGTTCTCGTGTCCTGCATGAACGTCAGTGATTTTGGTCTTTCTGTATGTCGTTTTTACCTTTTACATACAGTATATGCTGTATAAAGAACCACAGTAAAACAACAGCAGTTATCAGGTTATCGAGGACCTCTTGAACATTAATTATACATTTAAGAAATAAGTGATTTGTTTCCAACTTTGACCATTATGACTAAAACCAGTCTATACTAACGATTTTTAATACCTTTAAAATGTTGGATTATACCAGAGATTTAATAATAATAATAATAATAATAATAATAATAATAATAAAAATTCTGGTTTCAGTATAAATGAAGGACAGTCACACACACACACGCACACACACACACACACACACACACACACACACACAATTATGAACTGAGGATCGTTCATTTACAGAATGAATTACGAGGCCAATGTTCGATTTGTGATTGTAAGTCACGGCAAAACAGTCATTTTCTTTCTTGCTGAATAGTTTCCCGTCGTGTCTTACAGAAACTTGCTGATACCACAGTGAATGGGTTGAATTTGGATAAAATTATATTCGCTTTTGAACCGCAAGCAAGTTATAATTCAAATAAATTGCACTAAACAAATTATTCACAAACAAGCGAGGTTTCTCTTACGCCAGTCGCTCACCAGGCATCTTTTCTTATATGGTTTTTATCCAGTTTGACTCAGACTGTTCACAAATTAACGCCAACTCTCCAGAGAAAAAACTAATTAGTTAACCACTATCTGTTTTATAATAAAAGCAGTAATAATTTACTGTATCCCTCTGCAAATGTACTCCTAGATCCTCATGCGTATATACTGTATGAGGTCCTTCTCGGGTTTTAGTTTCCCAGAGAGCAGATGATTACTGGGTTTTAATATCATGTTTTTCAGTCTTCCTAACAGCTTAAACCTCCAGCATAATTGTTCCCATTATTTGCCAGGATCTTTGAAAATTATTACCCAGAAACAAAAATAGTAAAGAAAATAGGCACAGAGTTACAAGTTATAGACCAACAGGTTCTTGAGGAAACCGAAAATGGTTATCCTATGTTACTGCGTAGGTATTAAACATACCCAGTGCAATATTATATATATATCCATAACACCCCTTGAAACATAAGAACAAATAAAAGATGAGTCTATATTGAACAGTTAAAAAAGTACACTCAACAAACACTTAAGAAATAAAAACAAACATTGCTTTGAAATAATGCTTTTTTTTTTCCGATGGGATCCTAAGTACAGTAGGCATGAGAATTGTAGCACAAAGAGAAACATGTCTGAGGCAGAGTGAAACTGCCAGGCATGCTGCCTCTGCCCACTCCTTCGCCGAACTCAAGAAGGTTGACAGCGGGCTCCTTTGCCACTCTCAGCCCTTTCCTCGACGAAATATTTATTACTGAACATAAATTATGCTTCTCAAGACCAGATTTCCGTTCCTGATGACACGCAGCATATAAAACAAGTTCCCGTGTGCTGTAATGCTCCCGTAACTAACTGGCCTAGATAAATCTCATAAACTACTGAAAATTCATTTCTGAAATCTCTGTTCAGCTCGGCACGCTCCCATTGCGTGAGAACCACGTTTGACAGCCTGCCGAGGTGACTCAGATGAGAAACCCTTTTCTATCTTACACATCTGAGGCATACCGTATAAAACAGAGGAGATACAAATGAGTAAATGTGTCTTGATAAGCATCACTGCTTATGTTAATCCAACGCTCAAGTCTGTCTTCAAGCTCGCCAGCCTCCACACCTGATCACACGGTGCATGGCAGCCTCGTTCTAAAAGTCATCTTCGTAAAATATTTGCCTTGGGAAGCATCATCATGTTTTTGACAGTTCACAACCAAATGAATCCACACTTTCGTTCTTTCTTTATATATCCGAGGTACTTGTACTTCTAATCCTAGTGATGGACATCCTGATTTGTTCCTTACTCGCTCGTACCTCTTTGGCTACAAAGTAGTAAAATATGGCGTCCAGGCAGCATGTTATGTTGGCCAGGCTAAGGGACAACTGTAAAAACAGGGAGATACGTTTCTTGGCATAACACTCAGAGATGGTGGAGCTGCGCACCAGGTATTGGAGAACGATTGCAATATGGCATGGTGTGAAAGGCACCAGGAAAGCACACAGGCTGCTGTATATGATCCAGACACCAGCTTGTCTGGCACGAGTGCTTGTGGATTCTGGATCACGCAGGGTACGGATGCTCTTCACCGAGCAAACTATTAGCACAAGGGCAGGCAGGAGGAACCCAAACATCTCCAGACACACAATAAGTGCCGGGTGCCATCCATCATCTGAAAAGCCATGGAAGCAGTGGAACTCTATACCTTCCTCTTTGTGGAATGTGTACACTGGAGAAGTCATTACAATCACAAACACCCAAATGACCACACACACGATCCGGGCACTTTTCTTGGAACGTAGCTGCCTGGCATGGAATGGGTAGCATATACCAAGGTAGCGGTCCACAGATATGCACATGATGATGTAAATGCTCCCATACATGGCCATGAAGTACAGGCTTTCCAGAAAAGAGCAAAAATGTTTTATGCTTACTGGCCAATAGTTGACTGTGGCATGCATCTTGAAGGGCAGCTGAAGCAGCAAGAGCAAATCCATCGCAGCCAGGTTGATCATGTAGATGGTCGATACAGTCCATTTTTTAAAAAAACAGCAGAACACCCAAAGCGCAATGGCATTTAGGATGACGCCAAACACGAAGACGGGCACGTAGATAACCAGCTCCAATGTCTGCATGAGCGAGTCCACGTTTTCAAATGAACAGCTGCTATTGTTGCTCATGGTGACTCTGGGGGAAAGAACGAAAGAACGAAAGAACACCTACTTACACGCACGTATTAATGAGTATGTAGTATAAGCAATAATGAGAAATGACTTGAGCCTTGCTTTGGATTTGAACGGTTTTTGAAGGCTGAAGAAGTAGTACAGTGATGTGCTGAAACCTAATATACATATTTAATATTTAAACATGCTGAAAGTTAATCACACTAACTTGAAAAATTTGTGTCTTTTTAGTTGCTGTTTCTTTGAAATGAGATTTTTGGCTTTCAGGATAATTTCACTTTTTTTTTTTTTTTGGAGTAATATAATTTAAATGTTTAACAAATTCCCATACAATAATTACATTATAAAGTCCATCTTAATTACCGTTCATTTAAATGAGGATCTTGTTGTACAATGAACGGTAAGAAAATCAAACCCATTTTTCAGAATTCAGGGTAGATATTTCTGTTTGTAAAAACGAAACTAATCTCTAATTTCTCTTTAGCGCTATTAGTTTACTTGCTTTTTGCAGTGAGTTTGGTTTGTTGATTTGACATTTTTTCTCCTTTTTTTAAAAAAACAAAACAAAACTTTTCCATCAAATAAAGCTTCGTTGAAATGAATTCAGCTCTGCTGATTTAACCCATCTGAAATACCTTGCCCCAAACAGTGTTAGCGAAGTGTGGTCAGAGATCATGTGAAAATGACTCAGTATAGTAGAGAATTAATGACCTAACATTTTCCAAGTTCAGTGGCATTTAATTCACACACACTGCATTGTATAAACACAAAACCCAGTGCTTTCTGCTAAGTAAATATGAAAGTTGTGCTCAGGAAGCATACGCAGCTTTTTAATAGCTCGCTCAAATAATATTCAAATATAAGTATATGTTTATTTATGACTTACAGAGTCATGCGTTTTAACCTCAGTCTTCCCCTTTTTGCATCACGCATCTTACTACTTATGACGATATTGTGGTGTAGACAAAAACATGCTTTCAGACGGCCCGAAGCTACTGCTTTAGATGGACATTACGTTCTGGTTTCTTCGGCGTATTTACACATTTATGAAGAGGAATTGACAGAAACTTTTGAATGGTGCTTTAGGAACAGTAGTGCACAGATATCGTTAAGTAATCTTCACGTAATACCGCTGGCCTTTGTTTTGCTCAGTTAATGACTGTTCACAGGCATCTGTGCCTACATCTGAGAGCCCTTTGCCACCTGCATCTGCAGATTCAAAGCGAAGGTTTATGTGAATTTCTACTCTGCAAACACATCGTTACTTGAAGGAATCTAGTCAACGTCTGTTGCCTTTTCGAATTTGTTTTTTTTTTATTTACTTTTGCTTGCATCATTGCGATATTTCAGGTATGAAGGAAGAAGACTGTCGCTGAAGTACTCCCGTCTACTCTGGTAAATCTAGTTCTTTAAAACGTTTACATATAATTCTGCCACTACTACTTGAACTACTTTCAATTTCAACAGTCTGCTATCATCCTTATCTGACAAATGAGTTGACCTGCAATAACTGACTATTTTGCGTGAACACATAAGTGGTACAATTCAGACAACAACAGTGTGTGTCCAGATTTTTTTTTAAACGCTACTTTCAGTACAAAAACAGGAACAAATAAATCATTCAACTAAATCCGACCACAAAGACAATGAAGGACTTTTATATTCACATTTACCTGTCGTATGGTTCAAATTCAGCTTCAATCTAAACAAAGGTAAACATCGTTTAACAAAGTAAATCTTACCAATGTAAACGTGCTCTGATGTGACTGTCTGACACTTTCCTGAAAGCAAACTGTGGCGTCAGATAAAAACACTTCTTCTTTTAAACTATGTAACCACATCCTTGGTATGAGAAACCTACTGGTGCCCTTGCCTACATAACCTGCAAGAACATGTTTAGAACAGCAAGCTGTTTGCCTCAATCAAGTGTATATATATAAACATTAGATTCAATGGCCAAGCGATGTTGAAATATCTGATAATCTCATTCAAAATCAACTCATAAAAACGAATAACTGCCATAAGATTGGTGGATTTTTAGTGTGATTAGAAAATAATTAGCCCAAACACCTAATCCAGCACATCTGGGTAACATGTCCTCATTTAGGTTGAACTTATTTAACCAACTTTAACTGTACTATAAACAAACTATAATGTTCAAGAAAAAAAACAAAAACAAAAAACTTCCTTTGTATTGTGTGTGGTGCTTAAAATGTTAACTATTTAAATGAAGAGAAATGCTTTCTGGCTGTTGTACAGTACAAGTCTATCATGAAATTATGTAAATAGCAAGTGAAAATGGAACAGTTGGGTAACTGCAGTCACTAAATGTGCTGTGAATGTTAAACCTAACCAACCTGAAAAAGCACTTCATTACTTGTGTACACTTGAGTTTCCAGTTTATTAATATCCGTGACTATTTTTTTTCCCCCAATCAGACCTGATTGAATTTGTCTGGGTGTGGATTTCACATGTTGCTCGATGTACGAGTGTTCGTTATTTGAACTGATCTCGACAGAGGTGTAATATCAGGTACACCACCATGACAACTTTTTTAACAAAACATTCAGCCAGGTTTGTTTCTTATTCACTCACAACATGTACACTTAGAAGGATTGAATGAACATTTGTGAATCCTAACACAGGAATTGGTATAAATTTTCTTCTACAGTATTTGTTGAAACCCCCATTTATCAAACCCCTTTCATCAAATTTCCTTGCTGCTTGTCCACACCGGCCCTAAAATAGGACCTGTTTAGCATAGCATGTAATCTTCATTACCAAACAGTTTGTAAGTAGGAGGAAGAAACTGACTGCTGAACACTGGACCTCCATGAGAACATAGACAAAAAAAAAAAAAGACACTTTAGATGGGCAACTTGCTTGATGATAATGGTGATGATGGCAATGATGATGATTATGATGATGATGATTATGAGAAGGTGGTGAAGGAAGGGGAAGAAGTTAAAGAAAGTACAGGAACTTCCCCATGTCCTTAGCTTAGTAAATACATGTGGAAGGTAGATTTTATATAGGGCACTTTTAAGATCGTATTTTGTATCAATAATTTTTTTTGGCCTTTAATTAGTTACTTATTTAGTATCTCACACCTTTCCTTCTTAACCTTAAAGTTGACACAGAAGCAATGTAATTATTAATTCATTTATTTTCTACCCTGCTTGTCCATTTCATGTCACGGGGAACCCGACGCCAATCCCAGCTTACTTCGGATACAAGGCAAACACACCCTAGACAGGTCACCTATCCATTACAGGGCCAACACACATACGAACAGCCCCTCACACTCTCATGGCGCATGTTCTCCCCATGCATGGGTAGGCTTCGTCCAGGTGTCCCAGTTTCCTCCTACAGTCCAAAGACATGTGGATTAGGTCAACTGCCCACTCAAAATGCGTTAGAGAAAATAGCCGCCTGTCTTTGTGCAAGCCTAATTGGTGATAGATTGCAAACCTGTCCAGGGTGGACCCTCCTGGAATCACCTGGGATTGGCGCCAGCCTGACTCACGACCTGCAATGGATAAACAGCATAAAAATACAGATGAATTTATAGGATTTTTTTTTTAAATAATACAACTTTGTGGGGTTCTGGTTTTCTCCGATATCCCCAAAACACACCAGTAGGTAAACTGATCACCCCTAGGTGGGAAAGCATGAACGCGTGGTGTCAGGGGGATAGACCAGCATCCCATACATTGTGTACTCTCCATGAATGAATGAATGAATGTATGAATTGGAGCAGTCTGAACATATTTCCATTTCCACTTGACTTTCAGGACAAAAGGAATCATTTCTGAGTGAATAATTCAACAAGCATGCTGCAAGTGCACACACCATTCCCTTATAGCAAACTCTTACTTCAGAAATCAAACAAACCCAGAAGTGTTTTTAGAAAGCCCCAGTATCAATATCAGGATCACGATAACAGCCCTGATATTACCCAGGATTGAAACGATAATTAGACCATCCCTGATGGGGAATGTAACTGACCCAATTTCTGATTTTGTTGCAGAGAGAATGTTGCACTGGTGTATTGCTATGTTATTATTTCTAAATCTATTTTTGTGAATTTATACTGATGTATATTGTGCCTTGTTTTGAAGGACTTTTACTTTGAAATTACGTGCCTAGTTTTAGTTATTGAATACAGCGAGAAACGGCAAACAGCTGAATAGAATCGAAGCAGTTGGAGGACAGTTAAACTAAATAAGGTTAATACGGTTTGCACTTTCCAAGTGGAACAAGGTTAGTGTTCATGTAATACAGCGGTTCTTAAACTTTTTTTGGCACGACTCAAATTCAGGTTCTGTGAAATGTTGTAACTTGGAGGGGTCACGTGCATTTAGAATACTGTGACGAGAAAAGGAACCACTGATGTAATCGAACACATGTATGCTTATGTGTTTAAGTAAGGTAACACTTTTTCTCCTGTGTTCAACAAGTTACGTTAGTTCGTTGGTTTGTTAGTCCGTTAGTTCGTTGGATCACTTGCTCTTTGATTGAATTATTGATTGTAAGGCACAAGGATTCGAATAAAAAAGCGAAGCCATCAGTCAAATCTTGACCATCTTTCGGCGAAGTTGCTACAAGGAACCTGCTCCCTGAGACACCCAGGTACTGTAACACACACCGGTCAGTGCGCTCCCCATCCATCCGGGCACTTTTTTCAGACACCGCGTGGTCATGTGACACCTTCACAGCCATCTTGTGGATACGCAAAGAGCGACAACTCGCACCCAAACTCATCGCTGTCAGTTAAAAGCAGAGGTAAGACAGCGACTCTGGTGTACACAGGTTTACTGGGAAATAAACCGTAATGGAGTATTAAGTTGATTCCCGTGGTCTGTGGCCCCCCAAATGTACAGCCTGAAAGCGTTTAGCCGAGATGTTGTCACCCCGCATGGGCGCTTCACGGCCCTGAAGCCTCGGGCTCGAGTGTGGTCGGCTCCCGCACTGGAGCAGAGGGACGCCGGCGTAGCTGCAGTCCGGAAACTTGTAGCTAATGTTACTAGCCGTGTAGCCCCAGCACGGTAGGCCGCACGGAGCACTGTCGAGTTAAGGCTTAAGGATGAACTCCTATCATATCAAGCTGTTAACACCTGTCTTACGTACTACTAATATTTAATACGTCGGCATGTCTATATCGGTAAGAGCGCCTAATGCTGACCGACGTGGTTGGACTTAGCTAGCTAGTTAGCTAGCAGGCTAAGTCCTTGTGTACAGCTGGTACAAAAGTCACCACGGCACTGATTTCACTTCAGGTAACAACGCATGACGCGCAACCCAACTAACCGTCTGTGTAATCCCACACACCCTGGTACCCTGTTCAGAAATGTCTACCCCCCGTGTCCTGAACACGAACCCCAGAAGGGGAGTCCGGGACCTAAGCAGTATTACTACTAGTGCTGGACTTGACCTAGCAGGGCTAGTCAGCTAGCTTATCCAGCACATGCAGTGCATGCTAGCGGCCGGAGTCTTTCCTGTAATCCGGGTATACAGTAGTATTACATGTCCTCGATAGATTAGGGACAGTTTTTGTGCCGGAGGTTATGTTGTCTCAGATGCTCGCCAGACCCAGGCATAAGCCGGCGCTCATGGGGGATTAATATAAAGCGTCGTTGAACTTAGGCTAGGCATGTTAGTCTTGGGGCTAAGCGGCTAGCTAACGTTAGGACTGACATCTGGCAGCTCTGCGCGTCTGTATGGAGCTGAGCTCGTCATGGTGCGGTGGGTGCTCGGGGACATGCAGGCCTGAGGACACGTCATGTCCGTGTGTGGGCTTTAACCCGGTCAAGACCCTTCATCTAGTTTGGTGATGGTGGTATTCCAAACGCCTGAAGGTAGTGCACTACAGAACGAGTCCAGGCCGTCCCTTCATGTCCTGTGTACTGCTCACACACACGGAGGAGGACCTGGATGTATTCAGTGTCCTTAGGGCACTTGTGTGTCTCTCTGGGCTGAATGCCAAATCCAAGTAGTCTCATGCATTTTTAAAGTGGACCCTGGCAGGGAACTAAAAGGCTGCGTAGGTAGTAAATTATTATTATTATTAATATTATTATTATATTTTTTAGCTGCTCTTGTTGTCTATTCACGTGAAGGAGCATCGCGAGTAGCAGGCTGAGCTGTTTGGGTTGTTTAGGAAAACACCTGGCAGCTTGAAAGTTGACAACTTTGGGGCTATCGTAAGATGTGGCGGGATGACGCACTAGTATGCTGCAGACAGAGAATATGCTTGCTCACTCACTTATCTTGTTGCTCAATCCTGTTCAGGGTCGCGGGGGGAAGCTGGAGCGAATCCCAGCTGACTTCAGGGCGAGAGGCGGGGTTACCCCCTGGGCAGGTCGCCTATCCAATACGGGGTGACACACAGAGACGGACAACCATTCACACTCACGTTCAGACCTACGAGCAGTTTAGAGGAGCCGATCAGCCTAATCCCGTCCGTGCATGTCTTTGGGCCGTGGGAGGAAACCGGAGTACGCGGGGGAAACCCATGCGGACACGGGGGGAACGTGCAAACGCCAGACAGAAAGGCACCCAGGTCGATCACAGGGATCGAACCCAGGGCCTTGGTGCCATGAGGCAACAGTGATGACCACGACACCGCCGTGCCGCCCATAGACAATATATTGAGTCATAAATCATGTTCGTTTCAGCTTTTTCGTTACGTTACTGTTAGTGTAAAGTTTATCATGCGAAGAGATGAGCGCCATCACGTGTCTTAGTTGTCCGTGTTCTTTGTGCAGTGAGGCACAAATGAAAAATGTAGGTTAATGGTTTGTGCTCAACAGGGAACATCTGAAGTAATTTCAAATCTTTTAAGGTTTCAGTATTTTCAAGATTGTGAACAAATGGCAAAAGGACAAGGATCACTTGTTAGGGGTGTGACGACTCGGAGAAAGGATCGTAAGTTGTAACCGATGAGACCCAATCAGGAAGGCACCATGGGTGTCCGTACCTTTCCAAACGCCTCGGTTTCCCCTCATCTTCACTAAAACACAACTCAACTAGTTTCTAAACTAAGCAAAGGCCAGCAGCATTTCCAATACTGTCTGTTTTGGGACTGGAAAACTCGAGAATAGTATGGGACCGAAGGTGTAAACATAGCAAAAGGGATGTGTGTTGTAGAAACTAAAACAAAATAAAAAAGATAAACTAAAATGTATTCGGGTCGATATAACAATCATTTACGCACGCTATGATATACTGGCGTTGTGCATCCTAGGTAGTGCACTACGTACTGAAGGGCATGCTGTGCAAGAGTCACAGTAAAAGACTTCTGAGGAAGTCCCGAATGTGAAGTATTTTTTGTCCAGCACCCGAGAAAGCCCAGCGTGCCATTGTGTGGTGTTACATGCAATATAGACCGAAGAGTACTTAGGCTAATGTGGCCCATTTATGACGAGTCATCCAATCATTATGTTGATGTTAAAGTAATAAGTGATGTTCTTACATTTTACAATTTAACCACGATTTTACTATTGGTTATCTGTAAGTAATTAAAATCTACATTAAGTAAGACTACATTTGTGCAGAGTACATGTACAAACCCAAAGAAATGCAGTTAGCATCTAATCAGAAGTGCAAATAGCAAAGTAGCCTATTGAGTGATGTGGCGCAAGAAAGAGATCAATGAGATGGGATGGCTGTAAAGTGATCAACAAAAAAAAAGGCACGATGTGAGAAACATGAGGCCCAAGGCGTGGATTAATATAATTTAATGCAGTACAGTGCAATCGAACCTAGGTGCAAAAGCAATTGTGTACAGATGATGATGGATCCAGTGACCTGAGTGGGATTCACAGACTCTAAAGTACAACTGCAAGTTAAAAACTGTGCAAACTATATATATATATAAAATATATTAGTAAATCCAGGTACTGGGAGCAGTGGGGGAGTTTGGGAAAGCTGTGGATTGTGAGGAGCTCAGCAGATGGACAGCTTAGAGGAAGAAGCTATTTTAGCCTGTTTGTGCATCAGCAGACTCCTGTAGTGTTTCCCAGGTGGGAGAGGATTGGATAGTCTGTGGTTAGGTTGAGGGATGTCCTTGATGATGCCTCTCACCCTCCATAGACGGTGTTTATGAGGAAAACAGAGGAAAGTCATTGATGGTTGGCAGACCTTCACTTATGCCAAAGGATGACTTAATTAAATACAGTCCTCCATCCTGTATCCTTTTGCCCAGTGTGTAACCAATGCTACACCACAACTTTTAACCCACATCCCAAGAAGCTCAGGCTGCTTTGTTTCAGCAAAACAGCTCAGGGGAAATAAAGAGCCAGAGGATACTATGTTGTGGTTATGGTAGTTGACGTTTTTGGATGTGGGAGAAACCGGCAGGCATGAAGACCTGAGAAATTTTCACAAATCGTTATTGCCAGAATATTGGGTCGGCGCAACCCTGAAAAGCGTCTGGGTTTCCTGGTTAGCAGTGGTGAGTAGCTACCGGCAGTGGTCCAAGAAAAGACAAACCAAGGCTCATCAAACCATTAGGGCAACAAAGAATGTCCCATCTGGGGAAAATCGACAGAAGGGCTACTGTGGCATAGAAAGCCAAAGAAAATATTAATCATTGTTGTGGGAGGAATGTAAAACAACACAGAGGGCATCAAGGCTTGTTGTGTATTGGGTTGCGTAGCTACCGACTGGTCAGAATGTGCAAGATTACCACAGGCCACCGTCTAAAGCACCTGCAGTGGGGACGCGAATGTCGCAGCTGGACCTTTGCACAGTGGAAGGTGGTCTCTTGGTCTGATGAGTCATGTTTTCTTTTACAACATTTAGACTGCTTGGTACCTGTGCACCATTTGCTAGGGGAAATAAGGGTGCTGGGATGCTCCATGAGAAGGAGACAAGCCAGTGAAGGGAGTGTGATGCTCTGAGCAATGTTTTGCTCGGAAACTCTGGGTCTGGGCATTCACCTGGAAGTCAGTTTGACATGTGCCGTCCACCGAAACGTGCTTGGGAAAAGGTACGCCCCTTCATGACGCTTGTATTCCCAATGGCACTGGCCTCTTTCAGCATGATAATGTGCCCTGCCACTTGCACATATCATCAGGAACGGTTCGAGGAACATCAAGAAGAATTTAAGATGTTCCCTTGGCCTCCAAGTTGTCCGACTTTCAGTACATCTGTGGGATGTGCTGCAACTCGAAGTCCAAACTGCAGTGGCTCCAATTCACAACTTCAACAGGACTTAAGGGATTTCCTGCTAATGTCTTGGTGCCAGATACCACAAGGGTACCAAGATAGGTCTTGTACAATTGGCAGATTGGAGCTTTTGTGGCAGAAATCAGGTGACCAACAGCATATTAGAAGGTTAGGCTTAACGTTATGACCAGTCGGTGAATGTGTAGATGGAAGATACAGTGGAACCTTGGATTGCGAATAACTTGGTCTGTAAGTGTTTTGCAAGATGAGCAAAAGATTTTAGTAAATTTTGACTTGATGAACGAGTGAGGTCTTGCAATACGAGTAGAATGCATATGCTTCATCTGCCCAGCCTCACGTGATCACAACTTCTCTCTCTCACTCACTGCGGGATTGTGGCTCACTCGTATAGACAACATCCGCGCTAGCGTAGAAAAAGCCTGAGGAATCCCTCACTT
>JAQMCW010000018.1:8697206-8711212 GCA_030068335.1 Chrysichthys cranchii
GTGCTTGCGTGAGTCTTTTTATAGCTCCCGCAATCAGTCCCAATCCGGTACACCTGTCGCCACCCATGTGACGCGCCATGGCGTTGCGGAGGAAAACCAGGAAGTAATCTTTAGCAGGGAGAGTTCTCTGACATGCGCCGCTATTGGGAGTGCTCAGAACAGGCGCGCTCCGCGCGGGCAAATGCACAACAATGTTATGTATTTTTACTTTATATTTTGCTTTAATCATTTTTATATAAATATTTGTGGGTTGTGAAACGAATTATCTGGGTTTCCATTATTTATGTAGAAACCCGCTTTGATATACGAATGCTTTGGATTACAAGCACGTCTCCAGAATGAATTATGCTCGCAGTGCAAGGTTCCACTGTACTTGTATCCTTACAGGTATAATGGCTTTATGACATTGAGTTTATTTAGACTGCACAAAAGTATAAAACAACACGAACCACGTTCAACAATAAGGTGTCGGAGTCATGTCAGGAAGTTGTGTCTCTATTGTGTCTGTCTTTTTTTTTTTTGGCCGTCACGCTGCTGTTTAATTTGTGTCACTGTCAGGTTTTTATTATTATTTTTTTTTTATATATATAGACCTCTTAAATAGGCCATGCACAAGCTAATGTCCTGTTTTACTACATAGCACACAAGCTTCTCAGCTACATCCACCTCTCTTTCTGTCTTTATGAATTCGGGGGTGCCTGGTTCACGCAAAGTACATGTATGGTTTGTTAATTCTTTGTAAATAGCTGCACTCCAGACAAATAGGTTTAACAGACTCCGGACATAAGTCACCAGAGGTTTTTCCTTGTCTCTGCTGATTCAGCCCGACAAAAGTTTTTGTTTGGTATGTTTGTTTGAAGCATAATCCGCTTCACGGTGGCGTGACCACGAAGCTGTGTATAGCACATACTGCACGTTCTAAATAGATCCACTCTGCCATGTGCATGTAATAGAAGTTTGTACAGTGGTATTATATCATGACTTTTAAAATCACATTGTGATCAGACTTGATATGAGCAAAAGTATGATCCGTGCTACACTGCTGAAGCACTCGAGAGAAATGGTGCAGACAGTTTAAAGCACCGTCAGATTTTCGGGACTTTCTGATCAACCCTCGACAGCCGCAGCGTGTGGTGTGATGTTGAACGTATGCTGATTAATCTCCTACACGTTTGCTGAAATCACATTTTGGGCTCTAACCATTGCTGTGAGCGTTAGAGTTTAGAGGTCCGTCTAAGTTTCTCATTCAAATGAAGCAGGCTGTGCTCAATGAGCACACCCTTCCTTAATTGGGTGAGTCCTTAAAATAGCCTTGGCTCGAGCAGCAGTCTAGGCATTGAGGTCAGTCTGTAGAAGGAAATGAACTTTGATGTCGGGTTTTTGAGCGATGAGAGTAATAGTAATAGTCTCACAGGATAATGGTTTATGAAAACTGATAAATTACACACACGTGTCCCTTGTTGCTGCCGTTGTGTAAACTTACGCCTTGGAGACTGGAGAGTTTTAACGTAGCCTATAAGATGGCACTTATGATGACACAGGAAAACCTGAATTGCCTCCTAGAATCAAATAGCAAGCAAATGCAAAGTTTATAACATTAATTTTATTGTGACTTGCTTTTATTGTGAGCTACTCCTGGCTTTTGACATGCGTAATTATGGCAACTTTTCGTTGTATCAGTTGGAGCATTTTTGCTAATGCAATGTATTTATTATAATAATAATAATAATAATAATAATCATTTGTAGTATTGTAGTCCCAGTGTTCTATATCTGTGTTTTAGAAATAAAGAAAAAAAGGTGATTACATCTGTGTTGTTTTCACATGGGATATCTGTGTAATATCTAGTCCTGTTTGTATGTAGGTCAGAAATGTCCCGTTATCTCTTTAGCATGAGGGGGAAATGAAATTCATTAATAAACAAACACAAAAAAAATTATCCTGGTATAAAATACCGGCTTGGGCGGTATGACTGTTCTCACCCCTGTACAGTTTTACATTGTCACAATATCTAGTGACGATTATTTTTGATATTTGTTACATTACCAGTCAGTCATTATGAATTTTTCATAGGAGCTCTGTAAAAAAAAAAACCAAAAACAAACCTTCAGCTTGCACTGTTCTAAATCACAGCTCAAAAAATATACCAAAAGAGCAGTCTTTTTCTTTGTCTTTAGTAAAACCTGGAGATTAGCCTATCACACGCGTGAACATGTAATGATTTGCACAGGTGTTTTAAACCCTCTGATTGTTAACAGACACTTCCTGGCTGCAACCGTCCCTGCCCCCAGTGCGCTCGACTCCTGCTGTGATCTTGATAACTTGGCTAACATTAGACATATTTAACGTTGGTTTACTGTGTTTATTATTGAACAAAGAAGAGAGATTTTGACGCAGAAGAATAACTATCCCTGAAGCGAAGCTTCGGATGCAGCACCTTACAACTTATGTTGATGATGATGAGATCATTTGATGTTTTTTGGACCTCTGCTGTCCTGTGAACAGCATGAAAAGGCTGAGCTCTATAGATACCAGACAACTGATTGATAAAAGGATTATATATATATATATTTTATATATATATATATAAATATATATGTTAGCTATTTATGATGCGTTACTGCAGGATCACTTAAAAATACGCCATCCAGCTTTGAGAATGAAACAGTACGCCCACAGATGGATCTTAACTCTAATTTAAATACGTCAGTTTAAATATATTTTAAACATTAGCCCAGTAACCAAATGATCGTATTTTGTTCTCTGCTTTGTTGTCATTATAAATTTTAAACATTAAAGGCAAAAAATTTGTTTGCAGGTTTTTGGACTTTTGTTACACATTTATCCAGTGAAGCACAGACAAGTCACCTGTTTATTGTTATGAACTTGAGTCATTTTATTGTTCTGTCTTTAGTCTTTCTAGGAAAAATGGCAGAAACCCAGACACTTAACTTTGGACCAGAATGGTAAGTGCTGAAGTCGGTTAAAGTCTGTTGGAATCTTTTTGACTTTGTTTTTATGTACAAAAGTATTGGACATGACCTGATGAGCTCATCTTTTCACTTAATACACCCCCCCCTCTCTCTTTCTCTCTCACACACACACGCGCACACACACACACAGGCTCCGTGCTTTGTCTGGAGGAGGTGGGAACAGCAGCGTGGCTTCCCCACCACTCTCGCCTGCATTGCCAAAGTATAAACTTGCAGACTATCGCTATGGGAGAGAAGAGATGCTTGCACTTTATGTAAAGGATAACAAGGTAGGCAGCAGTCCATGGACAGTATTTTAAAGAGTTCTGGTGTTCGAGTTGCATCTCATTTTGCTCAATTCACTCTGTTCCGTTTCAATACGGTTGCGGTCAGAAATTTCCATACACTCGTGGACATGAACGTCATGGCATTGTTGGGCTTTCAATGATTTATTTATTTTTTTTTTTTCTGTTCTTTTTCTGGGGAAGTCTGATTGTCCAAAATACATCTGTAATGGAAGTCTTGCTAGGAAACCAACACAATTGAATTCTGCATTGACTCTTAATTAATTAGATGTGTTCAAATAATTCACTATTGAGTGATGAAATATCCAAATCTGAATTCTGACCGAAGCTTATTGATGGCTGCCAAATGCATCTGGTCAAGGTGAAACTTGCCAAGGGACATATAAACCACTTTTTAGGCGTGTTATAATTTAATGTTGCTTTCAGAAAACCCCAGTCATTCTATCGCAGGAAAGGAACAGTTCAGAGAAACTACTGAAAGCCCAATATCGCCATGACGTTCACGTCCGTGATGCGTGGGTGTAAACTTATGACCTCAGCTGTATGTTATAGGCAAACAAAATGCAGCATTTTGCACCTGCTAAGGAGCTGCTTTAGCAAAAACAGTGTAGACATGTAAAGTTGGACAGGATGTGAAAATGAAACGAAAAGTGTACTATGGAAACTACCTAAATGAACATGGACTGTCAAAAATACATCAAGCTATTCCAAGGAATGCCCAGTCCGTGCTCAAATGTCTAGTGTTTTTACATTACATACGATACGATTACAGACATACACTGTATGAGCAAAAGGATGTTGGCACTTGACCATGTCACTTCAATGTGCTTGGTAAGCATCTTTATCCAGAGGCATGGCATTAATATTGTTGTTCCACCTTTCCTGCTTCAACAGCCTTCAGTATCTGGGAAGGCTTTCCACAAGATTCTGGAGCAAGGCTGTAGGGAATTGTGGTCGTTCAGCCAAACAAGCAATAGTGTTGGTGTTCCAATTCATCCCAAGGGTGTTCAGATGTGTTCATGTCCGGGCTCCGTTCAGGCCACTTGAGTTCTTCCAAACCGACACTGGCAAACCGTATCCTGGTTTCATAGCTTGGTGCACAGGAGCGTTGTCATTATGAAACATGATAATGAGCCCCTTGGTTCCAGTGAACGGAAATTTTAATGTTCTGGGACACAAAGACATTGTAGACATTCATCTGCCCCCAACTTTGCATCTAAGGTTTGGGAAAGGCCCCCCATATGCAGGGTCAGCCCCCCCCAACAATGAAATCCCCCTAAACGTCTAAAGTGAATTTTCAGGCACTATTGTGGTTCATATTTAACACTCATTTTGATGTGTGTTTTTCTCATGTCCTGCTTCAGTGTAAAATAATTGTGCTCTATCTTGCCTATGTTTTGTTGCTGTAGATTCCTGTAGATCTACATGACAAGGAATTTCTGCCTATTTTACAAGAGGAGCCGCTACCCCCACTGGCCCTAGTCTCATTTACAGAGGAAGAACAGGTGAGGGTGGTCTGGTGTTGCAACCAGTCAGGCGACACTACCAGCGACCACATGTGCCACAATCATCACGCGTAGTTTAAAGGAACCATAACCCATGCTTATGGCTCAACATGAGCACGTGCTTTGTTGTCCTGAGAGAAACAACAGCAGTCCAGTGTGTCACCATTGGCTCAGACTAGTTACAAAATGCAGTAGAGGCAGCGGCAAAGTTCAGACATCTAGGGGTTTATTTCAACATTAATTATTTTACAAAAGGGATTTCAAACAAAGAAACAAAAGTACAATGGAAGAACAGCCGCACCCTCTTCCCCCTGCCATGCAATGACCGGGCCCTCGTTATGCCGACAATATGGGACATGTCTTATGCGCCAGTACATCTCATCGATTAGCGCAAAGAGCCAGGCCTAGAATAGGGACAAGACACGGTTAATGAATAATGCATGCACTGCAGTTGAATCGGCTTTACCAAATGTCAAAATAAATAAATAAATAAAAAGCTTAATGTTATGTTAAGACCAGGATGATCTATAAGCGGAGGCAGTATACTGCATCATAACATCATGAGAAATATTGTGCGAGTCCTAAAAAATGTATCTTGTCTTCTCCTGGCTGCTTCTTGCTAGTTCTTTCCAAACAGTTTGTTCTACTACAATGTAACATGTGAAACCAGCCTCCGCTTCTTTTTGAACGCATGAGGCAGCGGAATTCCTTAGCGCAGAGCTCTGACTGGCCTTTCTATATACAGTAGTTAACATTCCTATAATTAGCTAATGTCCCTCTGATCAGCAGGATTAAAAAAAAGCTTGCTGTCCAAAAACTAGGGTCATTTGTGCTCTGAGTCTGATCTTTTGGTATTTGTTGCTTCTGATTTTCTACTTTATAACGATGAGGCAAAAACGATGATGGATGAACCGTCCATTTTGAATGAACGAGACGGCATGTGTGGCTTGAGAAGTAAGGGTACTTGCGCTCATGTAGCACTTCGTCTAAAAGACAAGTTTGAAGTTTTCTCAGTTTGTGCAGTTAGCTTTGGCAGGTGTGAAATTGCCATTAAAAGCAACGGCGTGCAGCAAAACAACTGGTTTGCGAACGTCGGGGTGAGGTTTCATCGCAGTAAAAAAAGCTATTTAACCCATAATTGTCCCACATGCAGGAAGTGAACCAAAAATGGTCTGTTGTTGGCTTTCAGGCAGCTTTATTTGTAGATGTGAGCAGATTTAACCCAACCAGTGAGGCATAAACTGACTTTCAGTGCTTCAGATATGTGCTTGTGTTGTGGACAGAGTAACCAAACGAGCACGCAAAAGCTGGACGCAATATAAAGCATGTTTTTAAACTAGTTATTTATAAAATGACCGGTTCATTGTGATATTAATAGTTAATGTTAAAGTATTTCCGAGTTTCATGAATAGGTTATCAGATGGACACACGTTTTGGTTTGTTTTAATTAAGTGCCAGGTGAAAACGAAACAAACAGCGAACGTATCAGAAGCCACGCTAAAAGGCTAAGAAAACAGCCTTAGCGCCGCAGTAGTCTTAGAATAAGAGGCAATGCGTGTAAAATGGGAGTAGTTATTTATTCAGTGTGCTACATGGTAAAATTTGGCTTTTTCGTGGGGCCGGTCAGCCCACTCACGCCTCTCACCTCGGCCACACTGTAACATTGTGTTGTTCGTTGTTCAACAGAGGAATTTCTCCATGTCAGTAAACAGTGCAGCTGTGCTGCGTCTGACCGGGCGAGGAGGAGGGGGTGTGGTAGCCGGGGCACCACGAGGTCGAAGTTCTTCACGTGGGCGTGGTGAGTACTTTCAGCCACAGTTACACTTTCGTTCACACCTTCCTCCCCAAACCCTAAAAACCGGAGTAAATGGGGGACAAGATCATGACTCGACACCATTGTCTCATCATTTGAATGCGTACAGTTTTGCGAGTTTTTGTATTGAGCTGCAGCTAAAGATTTATTTTATAACTGATTAATCTGTCGGTTGCTTTTCCAATTAATTGATTTAGTTGTTTGTTTTAAAATATCTTAAGTACAAAATATATCTAAAAATATTTAACATTTCATTTACGGTGTTGTAATCAACACGACAGAACTTTTTCTTAGGTAGGTCTTATTAAATAACAGTTTACTAACTACAATACAACACTGCTGACATTTACCAGATAATCTGTCATGACAGGAATATTAACGCTCACGTCAAACAAAGGAACTGTAAAGCGATGCAATGGTATTGTGTGATTTAAAAAAAAAAAAATAATAATTTTTTACTGCTTCTGCACACCTTTTGCATCTGTGTCTTTCCTGACTTTTGTGTGTTTTTCAAAGCCTTGAGTTGTTCACATTTCAAACAGACGTATTCAGAATCAAAAAGGCAAAATAAATATCCACGGCCTGTTTGTTGGCACTGAAACTCTCCGATACGAATTTCATTGTGCTTTGCCGCGTATGCGGACGAGGTGAATCGTTTTCCATGTGTGAAATCAGCTCCAAAGTCTTGCAGTTAGTTGTGATCTGACACTTTTTTTTTTTTTTATCCATTATAAATATTATTTATTTATTGTTTTTATATAGTTATACACTCATTTTTTTGAAGTGAAAGTTGTTTTGTAAGGATGATTCATTTGAGACTGCGTCCATTTCCTGTCGGACAAACCATTCGCGTTTTGAGCAAAGTAGCACGAGATGATACTATTTTCTGATACGGCAGGAACGTTTGATATATGATCATAAATGTGTGTTATGGCCAGAAAACCCAATAAGGTTGGAGAACTTGATACAAGGCAGTTAGTATCGAAGGCTCAAGAGGGGACATCACGCTTTCACAGATTCTCACATTCCATACGAATGATATTACTCACATTTAAAACGCGACTTATGTAATGAGGACGGCAGGTCGGTGTGCTATAAAGAGTTTCCATCCTGTGTGTATTTTTTTTTTTTCTCTGTGCTCCACTATTTGAGTCAGATGTGGGTTTTTTTATTTTTATTTTTTTTTAATGAAGTGACATGGTGCATACTGCAGTGTGCTTTATAACAGTAACTGTAAATAATTAATTGATAATTACATCATTTTTTTATTTATTTATTGTTATTAATGTTGTTGATTTAATTGCTTGTTGCAGCCCTAGTATGTATGTATGCACTTATCTAGTGCTGTAGGATGAGCACTACACATTGTCCAGTGTGTTTCTAAGTCTGTGCATGCTGATGATGTCTCTCAACTGCAGGTCGAGGAAGAGGGGAAGGAGGTTTTTACCAAAGAAGTTTTGATGATGTGGAGGGCGGCTTTGGACGTGGTGGGAGAGAAATGCATCGTTCTCAGAGCTGGGAGGAAAGGTAGCCCTCTCACCTGCCAGCAAGTCACGCTGACTCCTGTCTCTTGGCTTTGCAGAACTATTGATCTGTGGTCATTATCTAGAAACACATCGTCACTCCTAATGCGGAAATTGAGACCACAACAGCTGTATTTGTGATATCTGTTCCACATTTAGAAAAAGGGGAAAAAATAGTTAAAGCATTTCTTTCACTTTTGTAAGTTGAGGAAAGGAATCTGGTAGGATGTGTTTGTGTGTAAAATTCAGGCCTCTTAGAAAAGAAGGCTTATGGCGCCATGGAGATGTTCAGTCTGAAATGCAGCCACTTCCAGTTAAACCTAAATCATTCTCAAAAGAATAATTGGAAATGCTACCTAAAGATTATTCATTCTGTTCAGTCTTCTGAATGAGTTACAGGTTTCAGCCTTTCTATGGCCAAAACGATTTAATTTGTTTCATCCTTGTTTGTCTGTTGTTGTAGCCAGTGTTATTCCCCCCTTCCCAATTTTATCTTGCAAATTCCCACCTACTAGCTAACTCTCCCCCATCACACAACAGCTAGCAGCCAGGAAGGGTAAAGGCATACACGTGCTTCTTTTGGGACCCTTGAAGCCAACCTCCGCATCATTTTGAACTGATGTTCATGCTGCGTCACAGGGCAATGCAGCACATTTGGAGTGCTATTTGCTTTTCTGCATACATGAGCTCATAGACGCCCACCACTGGCTAGTGTCACCGTTCTTCTCATCCAAAGAGCATAGCCAGTTCTGGTCTCTTGACCCATTGCTATGGATGGCTGTGGCATCATCAGGATTCAAATTCGTGATTGAACTCGCCTCTTGGGAGCCCAGATAATTTATTTGCAATTTAATGTGCTTTCCCAGTACGTAAAGTGTATGTGTGTGTGTGTGTGTGTGTGTGTATGTAGCTATTAGCTATTATATTTAGAATTTTTATGGTGAAGAAGCCCAGTTATTTGCTGAGATAGTAAAATAGTAAAACCTAAGTTAAGGCATTAAGAATTAACAAGCATAATAAAAATTCCATATTGTATTTATTATATATTATAAATACACTTAAGGTGAGCAAACAGTGTAAGAGTAAAATGTTTTGTGACGTCAGCCCTTTACAAGCTCTGTCCCTTTTGAAATTGTCTGGCATCGTCACGATTGCACTTCTTACATGAGGTTTGCAGGTACTTGTATTCAAATATTTTTGCTATTTTTGTAGGGCCAGAAGGCTAGTATGCAAGGCGGACCGGCGTGTGAGGTTTTTAATGACAGTTGGGGTTACTGCCCCATAACTAGAAAGCTGAGACAGTGCTAGATTGTTCATTGTTTAGTGTGAGACATGGTGCCATACTAAACGCAACATACATGAGCTCACTGATGCCCAAAATTGGCTAATGTCACTGTGATTGACAGGAAACGTTTGAGAACCTCTATTCCATGCAAAGCGTTTTGACATGGTAGGCTGTTGGCATCAGTTATTTATGGAGGTATTAAAAGATATGTTAAGGCTCAGCAAACAAACAGCAAACTTGTTTTTGACCAATTAACCAACTAACTAACCAACCACCCTTGCCCATCCCCAAGCCCCAGCTCCCAAAACAGTCAACATTAGGTACAAGGATGTTGGTTGCTGTGTTAGAACACACATTTGAATCCACTGGTGGTGAGCAATGAGGACTGGGTTGGAATCTACCTAAAATTATACAGTGGTGCTTGACAGTTTGTAAACCTGTATTTCTGAATAAGTATGATTTTAAACATCGTCAGAGTTTCACACAGCTCCTGACAGTATATAACGAGGATCCAATTAAAGAAATGAGATAATATTCTACTTGATTATTATTACTTGGGTATTTTTTTGAAGGAAAAGGATTCAGTGTTGCACATTTCTGAGTGGCACAAGTCAAGGAGGTGTTGGTTAGAATGTGTCCCTTTGAAACCTTGAGTATTACACGCCTTGCTCTTAGAGGGATTTTTGTTGGTCGACTGTTGCTGGCCAGGGTAAAAGCGATCTTTTCCTCCAGCTATCTGACTGTGGATTAGTGGCGTTGAAACGTTTTGGAGATGGTTTTGTAACCTTTTCCAGCCTGATGAGCATCACCAGTTTTTTTTCAAGGCTCTCAGAAGTCGTCTTTGCTCGTGCCATGATGTACTTCCACAAGCATGTTGTGAATATCAGACTTTGATAGATCCCGGTTCTTTAAAGAAAACGGGGCACCCATTCACCACCTGGTTGGCATCCCATTGATCGAATACTTTTGACTCAATTTTTTCCTTTGAATTAACTGCTAATCCGAGCAGCTCATATACTTTTGCCGTTCACATGTGTGTAATATTGGATAATTTTCCTCAGTAGATAATTGGCCAAGTATAATACTTTTCGCATTTGTTTAAATTAGGACTGATGATGTTTTAGGTCATATTTATGCGAAAATATTGAAATTCTAAAAGAATCACAAACTTTCCAGTTTCACTGAACCTGTTAAACAAAAAGCTTTGAGTATGTGAACCGTTTTAGATAGCACTGCTGGTTTGAACTATTTTTAAACAAATATGGTTAGCAAGTAAGGCCAGACTGCACTGACGCAACTGCATGGTCTTTTTTCTTTCATTAAGGGGAGACAGAAGATTCGAAAAACCAAGTCGAAAAGATCCAGGTAGGCATAACAAATATTTGCTTGCTTTGCCTATTTTCAACTTCTTTATATTGTTAAAACCGGACATGTGAGTGTCCCTTGTGTACACGAATTAAAATGTATACTTTTATTCACTTAGATGGAGCTCCAGCCCATTTTCAGCTCAACCACTGTAAGCCCTTGCGCAGCTTTATTTGTGCTAGATTTGAGTGCCAGCATTTTCAATTTAATTTAATATTGCATGCCTATTTTCCTTATTTCTTCTTTCCTCCCTTCCAACCCCCCCCCCCCCCTCCCCCCCCACACACACACACGCACGCTCTCGCATGCAACCAGTGCGGGCGAATTACGAGGATGGCGGTACAGGCCTGGTGCGAAAGCACGATTTCACGCGCTCCGAGAGTGAGAATTGGCGACTGGCGCGTGATGAACAGAACGGTGAGGATGAGGATGGCGGTGGTTGGCGTCTAGCAGGCTCCCGCCGGGATAACGAGAGATGGTGCCCACCGAGTCCAGGTGGGAGCCTTCATGTCTCCATATCCCCATCCTCCTTCTGTTTAATTACTAATCTCAATTGTACTGCATCTTATCTGTGCCATGTTAAGGACTGGAGCATGGCATTCATGGCAAATTGTACAGATAAATGGAAAGAATGGAGTTTTTTTGCGGTGGATTCCGGAGGATTCGGATCGGTCTCACTTGAAGACTGATAGCGATTTTTTTTTGTTTGTTCCAAGCCTCTGTGTTGCCTCTTCAGTCGTCCATTTTAATGAATCAAATTGTACATATATTTTGTAATTAGCCAGTAGTAATCAAGAGGCTGTTTATCTCGCTTCCTGAATGATGGCAGTTGACATCCCAGAGAGTTGAGAACCCTGACCATGTTACTGTTTTTAGGAAGCAGATCCTGATGCGCTTGTGTTCCCTTAAACTAATCATTGACATCCCTGAGAGAGTTGAATTTAATATTGCTGATTTGCACAAATAGGTTTTGAGTTGAATGTTCATGCCGACACAGGCATATGGGTTCGTACAGGTGTAAGTGTAGTGTGCAGCAGGTCTGTATCATTATGCAGGGATTTATTGGTAGACAGACAGAAACCACTGGTGTGAGAGTTCCCATGACGACAGTAGCACACAGCTCATTATATGCTGTTGCCTTTATATGACATATGCTCCTGCTGTTGAATCAACTTCTTCACAGTCAGCTAATCAGTGACTCTGACCGAGTCTAGCTGTCGGCGTTTTGCACCCCTTGATACTCTGCTGCTTTGAAAATAAGTGTAATAGTATGAAGGCCATGTTTCTGGTGTGTTTATTTTAGAAATTTCTTTTGCCTGTCAGTTGCCAATCCCTCTAGCTCTCTCTTACCAACCATCCCCACCTACCCACCCACCCTCCCACCTACCCAAGCCATATTTATAATGTTTTCCATGTCCGCATAACTTAACTCTAACTCTCTCTATCTTTTTAAAGATGGGCCACGCTTGGCTGGGGGATGGCGGGAACAGCCAGATCAGCGGCGACGCTTGCCACTGGACTCCCGTGGGGAGGATGAGCGTGGTGGGGGTTACAGGCGGCCACGCTCAGCCAGTGGCAGTATGGAGGACGAGAGGGACGCACTTCCTGAGTGGTGCCTGGAGGACGCAGAGGAGGAGACGGGCACGTTTGACTCATCTGGAGCTTTTCTTCCACTCAAGGTGAGGACATCACACAAAGCTGATGCACCCTGAACTTTCTGGCCATTGTTGGATTTTGTTCTTGGGTTTCTCAACACATTTGTGAAAGCAAAAGTTAAATACTGAAAAGTTACTTGTTCGTCTTATGGCAGCATACACGGTCAGCGCAGACAGTAACATGTACCGTGTTGTGCTGCAGTTTTATCATGCGTCACATTGTATTAATGTATATGCTTACGGGCCAGTTTGGTGTAACGTTGTTGTAATGTAACGTGTGATGCTGTGATGAGAATTGGCCCAATCAAACGGCACGTCATGTTGCTCTAACAGTGTTCAGCAGTGTAATATTCTCTCCATGTTACCTAACCAGAGTGCTTATTGCAACATGTTCTAATAATAGCCTGTTAGATACTCTTTATGCATTTTAAAATCTTGTCTGTTCGGTCTTTGACAGGTAATGTATAGCTGCTTCTTTTTTCTTTTTTTGCTATCCAATTAGAAAGCTGCTGCTGAGCCAATTCTTGAGGAGGCAGAGCTAGATTTCCGTCCGCTGGAGGAGGGCGAAGAGTGCTGCGAGAAAGATGAGAATGAAGCAGAGCATCCTAAAGAACCTGACAGCAAGCACCACACTGTCAGGCATGATGGTATGGGGGATATTAAGCATTTTTTAGTTCTCAGTTGACATCTTGTAAAGAGAAGTGGTCCCAGGATTTGTGTCTTAGTGCAGACTATGTATCAGATGCTATGCCTGGAGGACAAATCAGGCCTTCAGTCTAGTTTCATGTGTTCTTTGTGAACTTGGGAAGAAAAAATAATGCTAAAACAGCCCCTAGAACACTACTGTTAAACGTGCCATCACATGAGTTCACATTAATGGCGCTTAAATGAAACCGACAGCCATCCGAAGGGTAGTTACTGTAAACCGCCATGTATAGGCAGCTGGCTCGACCATGTTCTCAAACGTGGGTCGACTACTGAGTGCCGTGCTTGATGTGAGCCACCCATCAAGAAAATGATTCAGAAGCATGTCGTGTGTACCAGAAATTAATTACAGTAGAATAAGGAAATGTCCTGAATCATACTGAAAATCATAGTTGTTTTCTTAATCTTTCTGTTAAATTAAGTGTGACAAGGTAAGTGTGATGTGCTCGTGCATTTCAGAAGGCTGTTAGACAGCAGTAGAAGTAATGAGGACACGTTTATTTTACCATTTAAGGCACAATCTGTTCTCATACAGTATTTCAGTGTTTTTCAACCGTTGTGCCGCAGCACACTAGTGTGCCGTGAGAGGTCGTCAGGTGTGCCGCGTGAAAAGGGTCCGACAGACTCTTGACGGGTATCTATGTAATCAGGAGAGTCTCCTGAACACAGCTAATGGCGTGAATCTAGCGAAAACAGTGGAGAACTATGCTAAAGATTCCGTTATGCACCGGAAAAAAGTTCAGATTTGTTTTTTTCGAAAACTATCCGGTGTCATTTGAGTTGGATAGTACAAATAAAGAGCACAATGTCGATAAAACACGGTGGATATTCCAATTTATTGGGTTCTTACGGAAAATTTGAGCCCAAACATGGCGGGG
>JAQMCW010000018.1:8719405-8730354 GCA_030068335.1 Chrysichthys cranchii
CGAGCTGGCTGTCTATATATTCCTGAGAGTCTCAGCTTTCAGGGGAGATATAACATTACTATATTACCGCACGATGAAAGGGGCGGAGCCTAAGAAACAAAGGGGCGTTACTGCTGTGTCGCCTGCAAGTTAACAGATTAAACGCCAATATACAAACCCCCCCGCAACAGTTGATCGCCGACATCCCCCCCCGGGGGCCGTCGTATTTTCCTGACGCAAAAAGTGTGCCATGGCTCAAAAAAGGTTGGGAAACACTGCAGTATTTAATACTTATTACTCAGTCTCTTTTACTCATTAAGAACATTGTCTCAAGTTTTTGAGAATTCTACGGGAAATGATTAAAATAACGTGATTATAGGGAAAAGGTACACCTTAGCCTATATGTTATAAATCCTGATCTACTGTTGCTTCTCTGTAAACTCCAGCAGGCTACTTCTCCTTGATGAAATTTCATGTAATGGATGCTTTTAATAGTATAAGCCCCCAGTCTGTTGGGGGTTGTCTGGGTTATCGTATCTTGGTTATGAGTACATTGTTTTTAGAATTAAGTCGTGTTTAATTTTTGCATGTAGACACTGGCAGGTCAGAAGAGCCTCTTCCACCTGCTGCTCCGTTACCACCAGCTCCAGAGCCTGCTGTGTCCATACCCCTGTCCTCCAGCCAGTCAGAGAGGGTGGAGGAGCCTGAGAGAGTAGCGGCACCTGAAATCAGAGCTGCTGCAGCTCCGTTACACCCGGCTCTGCCCATCACCATACCACACAGCACAAATACACTCAGCACACTAACAGGTAAAAACCAAAGTAATTATTATAATAATCATACAATACATACTTGCCATTTACTCTTTTTTTTGGATACATCTGTCAGAGGATCCTGGCTATCTTTTGTACGTGTACAGGCTCACAGTGATTAGCAATTGCACACTCAAGCACACTTTGTTACCCTTGCTTATGTTTCTGCTTTGTCCTTGTTGTTGTGTGTTTAAATGTTTTAGATCTTCCAGCCTCCTCCATGCAGGTGTTGCCCACCCAACAAATAGCATTGCATCCCAAGCCAGTGGAGGTGCCAGTGGCAAAACCTGATGCACTCCCTTTCCCAAAGAGTATCGTGCCACCTGCCGGCCAACTTGCAGCCATGGCCTCAGATGCAGATGAAGATGAAGGCCTCAAACACTTTGAGCAGGTTGGCAACTTGACTGTTCTACTCTTTACAGATGCAGCGCTATCAATCGATGGAAATTTTTTTTATTTATTTTTTTTTTTATATATATAGGATTACAAAATTCTCCACTGTTATATTTGCACAGGATAGGTAGGGAGAGCTAGTATTTATGCATTTGTTTGCAGTGAATGCATGTCATTTTCTGGGAAATCATGGAGAAAAAAAGACCCTCTCTCTCTTCAAACATTTTTGATTTCTGGTAAAAGATAATGTTTTCACTAGTGTAAAAAAGATGCCTGTTGATATTAATTGTCACCATGAACTTTCAGAATACAATCAGGACCTATCCAACACAAATATTTACTCTTTCTGAACTTGTTTCCATGGTTATTGTATCTTATTGCTTTTTCAAACATTAATTCTGATAGTCATGGTCCACCTTCTCGGCCTTGACAGGAAGCAGAGAAAATGGTGGCATATTTGCACGATGGTGGCGTGGATGATGAACGTTTAGGGGCTAAGAGTGCAGAGAGGCCCAAAGTTGGCTGCCTGCCTCCACCACCCCATGAGGCTGCTCTCAAGTGGTACTACAAGGATCCTCAGGGAGAGATTCAAGGTAAAAAAAAAATTAAATAAATAAATAAATAAAAAATTGTACGATGTCCTCTGCTTTAAAGCCAGCTTTTTACTAAAATAGTTCATGGTGTGGAAGAAGTGAGTCGTGTAATAGCAAAAACAAAATGTCAAATGTAGAACAGTGCTATAGATCAGGGGTCCCCATCCTTTTTTGCTCCACGGACCGGTTTAATGTCAGACAATATTTTCACGGACCTGGGGGGGTTTGAATGTTGCGATGGAGGAGAGCGCGTGCGTGCAGGAGGGTAGAATGTTGCGATGGAGGAGAGCGCGTTCGTGCAGGAGGGTAGAATGTTGCGATGGAGGAGAGCGCGTGCGCGCGGGGGGCGGCAAAATGTTGTGATGGAAGAGAGCGGCACGGCCCGGTACCAAAAGACCCACGGACCGGTATCGGTCCGCGCCCCCGTGGTGGGGGACCCCTGCTATTGATGCATGACAGATTCAAGGGGGGAAATGATGTCCTCCATTTATTCCCTGTAGAGGGAAGGAACATTGCAAATCAGAGTAATTGATCAGGAATTGATCATCGCAACTGAGCATATGATGAAGCATTGCCTTTCTGATGAGAGTGGTCTTTTTCAGGATGACCAGGGCATGAGGGTCTACTGCATTTTGTATTTTATTATTTTATTTTATGAGAATGAAAATGATGTAAATCATATGCTGTGGCCTTCACAGTCACCATATGCGACATAATTGTAGATGCTATAGATGTTATACAGCCACATATGGACTATCATAGATTGTCATCTTACTTGTTTGATTTTTTTGGGTCATAGGTCCGTTCAGTAACCATGAGATGTCGGAGTGGTTCCAGGCTGGGTATTTCACAATGACCCTGCTGGTGAAAAGGGGCTGTGACGAAGGTTTCCATCCCTTGGGAGAAATCTTTAAGATGTGGGGGAGAGTGCCTTTTGCCCCTGGTCCTCCATTACCTCCTATACTGGTAATACAAACTTTCGCTTCTACCCAAGACAAGCAATGCAGAAATGTATTTGGTTTTGTTAGGACAGGTTCGAGTTTGCTATTGGAATCAGTGGTATGGTGTTGCAATATTGTTAATGCAGTTAGATGCACCACTGTATTGAAATGTGTAAAGAGAATGGCAAAATGAAGTCTTTTTACGAGAAAAAAAATCTGTGGGACTATCAGTATTTTAATTAGATCAAATAGTAATACGCAGGAGAAGATTTAAATACCAATATGGAGAACTGATATGTAGTAATGGGAAACATAAAGGAAACTACATGAGTGAAAAACCTCTCCTACCCCTGAGTGACATTTGGTTGGCTAAAAGGAAGAAGCATTATGAGAAATATCAAGCACTATTAGACTAGTGTTTATTGGGTGTTTTTAATTCTTTCCTCTGTTGCCCAATTGGGCACGGAGAGGGGTCTGGATAAGTCGATCTTTTTCCGTAGAGGAATACCGCTGTGCGGGGGGAGAGTTCCCGAGTATAAGCCTGGGAATACTGTTCATGTTCGTGCTGGACGGAAACGATCACGTTTCATCTCGGAAAACATTCACATCCGCTTTGAATGGCGAAATCGTTCCCTTCTCCTTCTTAGGCTTCCCACTTTGCTCTTCACATGCTCCTGTATGCACAGATTTTGCACCGCCCTCGTGGTTTCTGACAGGATATGAGGTTTTATTTTTAAGCACAGGATAAAAGGAACCGTATTGAAAGGGATAAGAAAACAACGCATATGAGCAGAAAAACAGTACACTTGAATGCAGAGCAAGAAAATTGAGCAAAGCAGAGCAAGTTACTGTTTTGTTTTTTTTGTAAACCGAGTTCAATTTCTTGCCATTCTTTACATTTCTGTACTATTCTGATAAATCATGTAGTTCCAGTCGTATGTGATTTAGGACATGCACTTTGTCCTTGTTTGGTTGTACTGTATCCTTTGAACTAATTCTAATTATTTGAAATTCAGACTACTGCCACCTGGTGAGGAAAGCTTCACCCCCCACACAGGCACATAGCGTACATACATGGCAGCCTCCTGTAGCATTTGCTCTGCGCTCTCAGTTTCAGATTTCAGCTGTGCCACCAGCTCATCCACATGAGTGCCTTGTAAGAATTGGTACAGCATTGAATAGAGCTGTTCCATCCCTAATTTATACACAGTCTTATTGCCTTGCGCATTTGGTGTACTGATCCCCCCCCCCGCCATTAGCAATGTAGTCTAAAAAGCACTGAAGCTGGAAATGTAATTTGTAGCTTGTGTACTGCTTGTTATTTGCTGCCCAAATAAAATTGCTTAAAAATTGCCCCATCGTGAAGCAGCTTTTACTTTAACAGGAAGAGAATGGATGACTTGCTGCCTGGTGAACTACCGTTTTTAAATTATTAAGCAACTAGGAAAAATAAGTCATGCAAACCCTGGTTCATGTATGGTATTTAATAGAAGACACGAGGCAACAGGAGGTGATCATTGGGTAGCTTTGCTTGGTGCTAGATCGGTGATGATGGCTTGGATTGTCAGGGCTTTTTACACGATATAGAGTTGCCAGTTGGCATTCAACCTAATTTGGCTTAGCTTTAACATGTGATTTTAATGTCTGCTAAAATCTTTCTGAACCTTTCTTTGCATGTGAGGCTTAGTCAGTGTGCTTGGTGTATCACAGGTGTGTATGTGTGTGTGTGTGTTAAGGGAGACGCTGATCAGGAGAGGATAAAGCGACAGCAGGAGCTAAATGCTCTAAGCATCTATCAGCTTCAGCAAATGCACCAGTACCAGTACATACTCAGGTAAGATGTCATCATCTTTCATTCCCCCCCCCCACGTTCTCCATCCTATATATACTATAAACAGCACCATCTATTTGTTGAAGCTTTTTAAAAATTTAAATTGATGGCATTAGCACTACGTATCACTTGGAAATGCGTGAATGATGGAGCCAGTGTGCTGTAATGTGAAATTCAGTACGCAGCCAACGGATTAAACATTTTCTTGGAAGTTGGTTGGTGAGCTTTATAAATGAAGACGATACAATTAATTCATTCATTACAACCCCAGGTATTTAGCTTGTGGATCTAAAAGGCTGCTCAGTATTTTTTTAAGCAATTTAAATATATGAAGGGGGGTGCCCAAAATTAACAAGAATTTAAAAAAATGATTTGGTAGTTTTACCTACTGAATTTTTAACTTCATTTAAAGTACTCTCCTCTGTGAATGAATGCGCTTGGCCCAACGGTTTTCCCACTGCTGGAAACATTTTTGGAATTGCTGAAAAACAGCATTGTCTTAGGCCTGCAGCGATTTTTCGGGATTTTCTTGCACGGTACAAAAACGCTTTCCTTGGAGTCCTAACCCCAGCCTCAATATACAGGAACAAGCAAAATCGGGCAAGTAGGGAGCGTAAAGGACAATAGTCATCTCCTTTTTCGACAAAAACTGTTGGACACGGAGGGCGGTATGGGCTGGGGCGTGGGGCGCAGCCTTGATTTTCTTTATGATCACAAATCACAAAAGTCGCAGTGCACGTTTAACAAGCATCAAGGAAAACCAACATGGAAGGCCACATGAACGACACGGAGCAATGAAACTTGGCAGACCACCATAAAGCACTGTATGCATGCTACACCTCATGCCGAAATTCACAGCTCTGTCTAGATTGCACGCCAGTTACATATTCCCGTTACTTTCGGGTACCCCTTCATACATGGACAAATAACTTGAACCAAAGAACTGTGTAACTCAACCCTTAGTTGTTGGGTTTTTATGTATGTTTGTTTTCCATGCTTTGGCTGTGTGTAATTGCAGGCAGCAACAAATTGCTCAGGCTCTAGCTCAGCAAAAAGCCGTGCTCAGTTCAGCTGCTCCTCCAACACAGCAGCAACAGCAGCTTAACCTGTTCCTGCAACAAGCCCTCAAGCTCAGGTGAGCCAAATGCGCACACTGCTTAGTAGCCGTATTCAATAAATACAAAGATCGTCTGAGCGTCACCAGTGCTAAAGTTTAAACATTTCAAACAGAAACTGCAGAGGAATTTTACTGTTGTTTTGTCCTCCAAGTCTCCTCAAAAATATTTCCCACATTTTCTTTATGCAGATCTCCAGAACAGCAGCAGGGCCTTTTGCCCCCAGTGACGCGTTCCATGTCCGTTCCAGATTCAGGGTCCATTTGGGATATACAGAACCCATCTACACAGGCATCCTGTGCGGCAAACATTCAGCCGGCAGCTCCAAGCAGTATGTCGTCATTTAAAGCTGTCTAACACACACACACACACACACACACCACTGATTGAATCTACGTATACCTCAATTTTCTTTCATCACTTATACTCTGATTATTAAATATTATTACGTTTATTTTTTCATTTAATGAATTATTATAATTTGTAATAAGTTGTTATTTATATTTGTTATTATTTATGGCGTAGTATAATTTGAGTCATTTTAAATTTTGAAACCTAAAAAATAGCAGTAATCTGTGACAATCCTATAAACTTAACATAAAGACACAGAACATAGTCCTTTTTTTTGAGTAGAAGTTTTAGTTTATTAGGCTAAAAAATTGAGATTTTTAGCACATCATATAGTCATAATTTGACAGCGATGTAGTTTAGACTAGCCGTGTCTGTGAAGTTTATTACAAAGTAGGGCAATGCTTGACGTGAATTAAGCTTATTGGTAGCATTAATATTAAATTCATGTATTGGAAATCGTACAACACTTCATAGATTCGCATCGTGTGAAAGTTTTCATTTCCAGCCAAAATAGAGCGCCTCTTTTGCCTGTGGAGTTCTTCTGTGACTCGGCTACTTGTATTATTAAAAATATTCTGTTGTGGACGAGGAAGCACAAGCTGTTGTGAAACGACCTTTCCAAAAGACATTATTTAATACCGTCATACCGGGTCTGAAGGGTTCCTGATTTGGCACAGTGTCATTGTTTCACTACCTTTACTTAATTCTTATATCAGCTCATTGCAGTTGAATGGATTTTGTAACTAGGGTACTGGAGTTTCACCTGCAGTGACAGTATTTGATAATGTTGTCATTGCCTCAGACATCGTGTTTATGCATGGTATTGTGTTACATGCTTGTGCTGGGGGTGAGTGTAGGAGAGGCAGCAGGTTCAGTACACTCAGGGACCAGTTTCATTTGATGAGTCATACTGAGATTTCACAACCATGTCTTCATCCTGGGTTTTTGTCTTCCTGTGCTCTCACCACAGATCTGAGAACCTGATTCGACTCCTGTCACATGCTAGAGTAGATTTTGCAAGCACTTGATACGGGTTGTCTTTTAAAACACTTGTGCAAGTACTAATATTTTCATGAGAAGGATGCAGTCCAGACCATGCTTTTAGTCCATGCAAGGTTTCTACTCATTTCTTTCCCCAGTGGTATTTACACAGGTGTTTGTGTTACACACTATTGTTATGACCTCAGATCATAAAAACTACACTGGAAATGTGTGATAACACAGGAAACCCAACTTGTTTGAGTTTCTGCTTCTTCTATTGCATAGGAAACCAAATGATCCATATACTCTCAAACAGTTTCTCATGCCATGCTAGTGTTAGTTAAACTTTGTAGGAAGTTTATTAAAGTCAGTCTTTGCTCATGTTTGGACATTTTGGCTAAGCCAGTCGGCATCATTACTTAATCGTTTGATCGTAATTATTCGAGCTGTCCATGACTATTTTCTTTTATAATTGTTATAATTGTTTCTTTTCATCCCTATAAATGTCATGGATCTGCCCCTTGCTGCGAAAGCTGTACTCGTTCGTTGGTCTTAGCCGCACACAGTAGTTGCAGCATGTAATTCCTAGTTCACACGTTACCCATTCTCTGGCTTGAGTGTTCAATGCTGTGCCGAATTAGTGGCAATCACGGCCTGCGGCCCATTACTCTTATTTTGCAGGCTCACTCCTTCGCTCCCTAAAGTTGACAGTTCATTAAGCGATCAAGTAAGTGAGAGAGGGAGGTAGTGTCTTGGAAAAAAAAACAGTGGTAACGGCACACCCTGCAGCCCTGATGCACGGCCAGTTATGTACAATATCACTGATGAAGTCAAATGTTAATTCTCCTTCCGATTATGGCTTCGTCATGTGTGGGTGTCACCAAGGGTGAATTTCTCTTCCGCAAGAGGCAGAGAGTTGTCTCTAGTTGTTGGTTGTCTCTAACAGAGGGTTAGTGAAAATCAGCCCTCGGCCCCCATCCCTTTAGGTATTGGGACAGCAGTTCAACAGTTGTATTTTGTTGTACAACACCTGAGTTGTAAGGGAGCGAGCGAGGATGCGTGCAAACATAAGAGTTATGGCGTGTAGCCCTGGACTACGTAAAAGGACTTGAGCGAACGGGCGAGTGCTGCACGAACCTGAGTGTGCGTGGTGAAATCCGCGAGAGTGGGCGCCGTTCACAGTGAGGGGAAGATCCATGACAATAAACAAAAATAGCCTGTTCTAGCCATAGTGCATTTAGTTTGAGTATTGTTACTGGTTAGTTATTATTTTTCCCCACTCTCTCACATGGCCGTCACATATTTTGTTAGCAAACCATGACAGCAAACAGAAATATATGTCTCATGTCTTTTTTAAAAAAAAAATTTTTTTTAATAAGTTCCAGGGTTCAATGCAAAAAAGAAATTGGTGTTCTCCATAAAGTGTATGTGTATTATTAAACTACAATTGGGCTTACTCTTAAACACTGGTAAAATGAACCGGAAAAAAGACCAAACGTTAATCGCAGTTTGTACGACGGTAAAATGTCATCATCGTGTCTGCCCTAATTGTGGTTTTGCTGGGAACTGAATGACAGACAGACAGCGCAGCTATTTTAGTACATCTCATTTAAAAAACAAAACAAAAAAACAAACTCCTGACTAGATTGTGCCTGGTATTGGTAGAGCCCTGTCCAAAAACACAGATGTTTCACAAAGCGATCATGTCAGCCCAGTAGGTTTGGAGGCTAATGATGTAGTGGATTTTTGTGGGTGAAGGTATCGATGTACAATGTTTCTCTGACGTATATTCATCTGCTCCTAGCATGGGAAGGCACAAGTGTGTGGGATCTGCCAATAGACACCATACCTCAACCATCTATTGAACAGATACAGCTGGAGAAGGCTAAAGCTGCTAAGGTATGCCAAACCCGCCTGGCTTTCTGCATATAAGCAACCTTTTATGTACTGAAGAAAATGCAAACGAATGATCAAAAGGCCATAAGTAACACATTCATTCATTCATATGAGTGAAGAGTTTTCTCACAGCCAGATTAGTAACCGTTACCATGTCTTGGCCTGTTCTCGATTCTGTTTTTGGAGCTTGTGTAATTGCCATCCTGTCTTCTTAAGCTGGAGATGGAACTCCGAGTCAAACGCGAAGAGGAGGAACGGAAGCGCCTGGAGGAGGTGCTGCGGGCACAGCAGGAAGAAGAGCGCAAACGTCTGGAGGAAGAGGAGCTGGCTCGACGGAAGCAGGTCAGGGAAATGAGGAATTTACACAAAGACGCAGCAGGCTTTGTGCTTGGGGCTGCGGGATTATACACAAGATCCTCTGATGCAGACGTGTATGCTGCTTTTAATATTTTCGGTTGCAGCATTTTAGGCTTTATGTAATTTCTCACAGCTCTTTTGATGATTTGTAATGGTTTAAGCATGTACGCAAGTCTTTGGTGCAGACATCTAGCACCATTCTCCAATGCATAACTACTGACAAAAATGAATGTGCACAGAGCATGCAACTGTTTTTCTTTTGGTTTTGTTTTTTTTTTTATTTCCTTTCCTATACAAGAAACCACAGCAGCAGCCTGACAGATGAGAGATGTGAAAGGGAAATAAATCTGAAATCAGATTTCTGATTGCGCTTCTCTGATTTCTTATTCAGTTGGCTTGTTTCCACATTCCTATAAGATAACTTGAAAACACAAATTATGCATTGAACATTTATTTTGTTTTGTGCTAATCTAACACAGCGAATTTATCTTAAGGCCATCAGAGGGTGGGTCGAGTAAGGAAAAAGTAGTGAAAGCACAAATATGAGTGAAACCGTGCAGCCTGAGGACTGAGATTAGAAACTTCAGCTCCATTTTCAGCCAGGTGTGTGCATCATGAGTTGTGCACATCAGGGGTTTTAAGCCCATGCTGTGTATGTGTGTGTGTTAGGAGGAGGCACTAAGGAGGCAACGGGAGCAGGAGGAGTCACAGCGGCGCCAGAAGGAGGAAGAGGAACGTCTGGCTCGGGAGGAGGAGCTTCGCAGGCTTGAGGAGAAGAGGAGAGAAGAGGAAGAGAGGAGACAAAGGGAAGAATTCCTCCGAAAACAGGTGACACTGCTCACGTTACATTAGACACACAGTTGACATTTAACTTTCACTTCAAGGGATTTCAGACTCAGACAATAGTCTCTCACTGCCCACAGCTCATGAAGCGTCTGAGATCTTTTGGCCACAAAATTGTGAAGGCTGCAGCATGATTAGTTCTCCACACAAACATCAGAATGCTGCAGGACAATGGAACAATATATAGTTATGAAAAGCACTAGATGCACGTTTTCTAACAGGCTACAAGAAGACGTCTTTGGTTGATTATCTGTGGTTGACCTTATGGTGAGTTTTTGGACTTGTGCATTAGTCCTCTGGCAAATTCTAGATGTTTGGCTAAAAGGTCATTCCATACCAGCTCACCTAAAACCTCCTAGTTCGTATAGATTTTCTTGGGAAAAAAAAAAAAACTGTTGTGAAAACATCTACAGGCTATTCCCGGGTTACAACGAACACAACTTGCGCCAAATCCGATCTTACATACGCTTAAAATAATGACCCTGATTCGGACATACAACCACCTCCCCTGATGTTACGACGAATGCGGCGTTGGTGCATGACGCAAGCGGGTACTACTTTTTGTTATCCTTCGGTGCGGCGTAGGAATACAGTGTAAGCACGCAACATGCTTAAGCCAGTAGACGCTGTAGACCGCCGTTGTGTTACGCGGTTCTTGTTTTAGCTTATCTTTTTGTCCTTTATTATGGCTCCCAAGCATAAGGTTGAGTCTCCTGATGGCAGTGAATCGAAGAAAAGGAAAGCCATTACAATGGAAGTGAAATTAGACATAGTGAAACTGTCACAAAATGGAGAAACGCCAACAAACATCGGTCGCTCGCTTGGCCTTAGTCGGTCGACGGTCGCTACCATTATAA
>JAQMCW010000018.1:8753497-8764504 GCA_030068335.1 Chrysichthys cranchii
TCTTTACTATATTTTCTATTCATTTTCCAACTCATGTGGTAAATAAAAGTGTGACTGTTCATGGAAGACACAAAATTCTCTGGGTGACCCCAAACTTTTGAACGGTAGTGTACATACAAACTGCAAACTGTGTTACATCCTTGGAACAGGTTAAACATATTTCAACTGTTAATGGTCTAGATGGGAGTGGAACCTGATGTGGTCTTTTACTGTTGTGGCCCATCCATCTCAAGGTTCGATGTTTAGTGAACGCTGAGATGCTTTTCTGCTTAGCATGGTTATAAAGAGTGATGAATATCCTTCCAGAGGGCTCAAACCAATCTGGTTATTGTCCTTTGACCTCTCAACAAGGCATTTCCACCCACACCCTGTCACTCTCTGTGGTTTATTTTTTTCCATACCATTCTGAGAAAAATCTAGAGACTGTTGTATGTGAAATTCAGCAGTTTCTGAAATCCTTAAACCAGCCCATCTGGCACCAACATCATCATCATGGTTAAAGTCACATGTTTCCCCATTCTGATATTTTATGTGAGATTTAACTGAAGTTTTAGCCCTGTATCTGCATTAATAAAACTATGCATTGCGCTGCTGACACATGATTGGCTGATTGGATAACTGCATAAATGTGCAGGTATACGGGTGTTCCTATTGAAGTGGACAGTGAATGTACTAGGGCTGGGTACCAAACTCTTTACTTTTCAGGGTACCAACTGAATTTCTTCAGTACTACCAAGAGTACTGAAGTACCTGAGAGAGTATCTGGGTAAGAGAGTAAAGTACTGACTTTCAGGTACTGGTACTGGTAGTAGTATTGGTTCAAACAGTCCCCAAACCTGGAGTGAACATAAGCTTTAGAGTGGCTCCATTTCTCTGAGCAAAGAGTTGTGTCTTTTCCAAGACACAGTCTGTGAGGACTCTTTGTTTCTCTCCATATTTTGACCTTTTCAGGTGCTGTGACTCCACTGATTATGCTGCTAAATAATATTTTTGTTCTCATTGGCATGAATCAAAAGCACTTCCACTTCTGCCTCTGAGAATTTCCTCTTCTTTTTTTTGGCCGTGGTGATTTGGCACTTTCCGCTCTGTGAGTTTGGCCTTTGTGAATATTACAGGCATCGCTAAATGCATATCAGCCATTCTAGGCAAGAGCCCGTTAACTTATGGGCTATTGCCATTTATTAAGACATGCATGTGAATATGAAGAAATTCAGTGATTCCAAAACTTTTGTAAATCCAGCAGAATTTTTTTGCTTGGTTCAGCTTATGCAAACATTTACATACGACTATACTAAAAGATCGATAAATAGGGCTCCTCACTTTAAACTAGAACAACATGCCTTTTAAAGACAGGTCCAAAAAACAAGTAAATAAGAACAAATGATGCCTTGTGCACTCCTGCTCAGGGCGTTATTATTAGAAAGGAGGGATGAAGTTTCTTGCTAAGAATGCTAAATTTAGCGTAATCCCACGCTGCACTGGCCCAGTTTCCTGAATACACCAGAACTCAAGACACACGAAAATATCAAACCCTTAAAGAAGAAACAACAGTTCTTGATAATGGAGGTACTTTGCATATTAGAGAATTAAACTTCTTTGCACAGACTTGCACATATCTTTAAGTTTGTGCCACATGGGCTAGTTATCCCAAGTGAATTTAATGGTGTGATTACAGTTCAGAATGAGAATTGTAGCAGAGAATAAAAACAGTCCTGGCAAAATGCTCCTTCATAGAAGCTCACACACACACTATACTGGTTTTCTTGTTTCTTCTTTGTATTTTTACTTCACACTGACAATCTGTAATTCAAGGTCAGTGTTGACACCCAGTAAAGGCTGTAACTTTAACTCCTCTGACACAAGAAAGTCTTCAGGACAGATGACTTTGCAGTTTCTCAGTAACATGAGAAGACGCATTTTTCGTCTTGTTAAATTTAATCTCTAATGGATAAAATGCATATGGTCGTTATTGGAAATACTTTGTAGAGGTATCACATTCTCCACTGAGGATTATTTTAGTTCATTTCTGACAGGGTTTTACTCCCATCATTCTGAATGCAGTCAGCGTGTTCTCAAGTGAAGACTGAGTGCTGACCTTGAGGCGGCTCTGTAGCAGGTCTTTACTGGTGATGATGTGTGTGACCTCTGTCTCATTGAGACCGTGGGCTATTGCTGCCCCTCCCAGAGTAGAGTACAGTGTCACCACTGTTTGAAAAAGAGATAAGCAAGCAGGAAGGGCAGAAAAATTAGAAGAAAAGACTACACAAGAATATATACACTGGCATATTATACTAAATCTTAGACTAAAATACATCAACACAGTTCTACTGTGCAGATGTTCGTTAGTCTACAAACAAATGACTACGCAGTCTATAAATTATGCATATGTGTATACTGTATTACATTATACACTAATAAAAATATTTTTCTTGCCTCCGAGACGATATTTGTATATACAAACAAATGACTACGCAGTCTATAAATTATGCATGTGTGTATACTGTATTACATTATACACTAATAAAAATATTTTTCTTGCCTCCGAGACGATATTTGTACTGGATAACCTGAGTGTGCAAGTTTTCGGCTTAGAACAGCAACGGAATGGCACATCGAAATACAATACAGACGAAGTTATTGACTTGACATTCTCCATTTGTTCGCTTACTCAGGAAGAGCACACATCTGAGATGCTGTATTGATCTGCGAAAACCATTCTTGTTTTTAAGTAGAAATAAATACCTGCACACGTGTTGGAGAGTCTAAGCTTATTAATCAGAGCACTCACATGGAAAGTTGTACATGAAGCAGGCCTGTGCTGCCATTATCCATTCGGCACGGGTTTCACAGAAGATAGCAATGTTACACTGAGGCTTCTGACCCAGGGCAGCCAGGCCACTCCCGAACCTCTGCGCCAACTGAAAGGTTTCCTCATATGACAGCCAGTTATAATTACCCAAGATCACCTACAGAGAGGAAAAGAGAAAAGACCATGACTTCATCATTACCCTAACATATGCGTTTGTGATGTAGATTTATTCAGCTGATTACAATTTCCTATTAGGAAATATCACAGTTTATGATTTCATTTTCCAGAACCGTTATTTCAGGTTTATGGGAAGCACAGAAATTCATAATAACGTTACCAGCTGTGCACTCTGGAACTGCAGCAATCACAAAGACTCAGCTGGATGGTGGATTAAGATTGTGAAGTGATTCTTCAGTAATACGCAGCAAATAGTTGAAAAAATAGAATAGCACGTTTGATATTGCTATACAAGAAGGTCCTGGGTTCGATCCCCGGGGTTGACCTGGGCACCTTTCTGTGAGGAGTTTGCACGTTCTCCCAGTGTCCATCTGGGTTTTCTCTGGGTACTCCGGTTTCCTCCCACAGTCCAAAGACATGCACAGAGGGGATTAGGCTAACTGGCTACTCTAAATTGGCCGTAGGTATGAATGTGCATGGTTGTCTGTCTCTGAATGTCGCCCTGCGGTGGACTGGTGACTTGCCCAGGGTGTAACCCCGCCTCTCGCCTGAAGTCAGCTGGGATTGGCTCCAGCTTCCCCCCCGTGACCCTGTACAGGATTAAGCAGCAGAAGATGAGTGAGTGAGTGAAAAGAGTGATATTGCTATACCACCAAACAAGACAGCATTTAATCCATCATTTTGCTCTACACTTACCCCCAAATACAAATTCATCTAATTCATAGATGATCATTTATAACATGACTGCTATAAACACATCCATCCATTTTATTCACTAATTAACTTCTAATGAAATCTAATTGCATAAATGATAAAATGGATTGAAGAACAAAGCTCATTTCTGCCATAGATTTTAATCGATATTGTTTAGGCATCAGACTGTTGGTCCAAGGAGCTCAAGCTTAGCAGACAGTTAATAAAAGGGGTTAAATTACCCAGTTTCTCTGATGCTGAAAACAGATTTAAACTTTGCCTGATGCCAGGCAGGACCAGAATAGAGACATGAGACTTTTTTTCACTCCAAGTTGAATGGACTATCGGTCAGAAATCTCTAGTGCTAAATCTTTGACATTCAGTTTTCCCACCGTTCGTTAGTTGTGAAATACCCAAGGCGATAAGCGAGGTGTAAATAGAACTGAAAGCATTACTCATTACATTATCATGATTATATTCCAAGATGCTTATACAGTTATCAGGAGCTTTTACCGGCTCTATTCTGAGGTGGCAATCAGAAATGAGCATTTTCCTTGGCTATTATATAAGATGGCTTGTTAGTGTGGTACAAAGCTTTACATTGTTATGCACTTACCAGCAAGGCAGATCATCCAGATCATCCGGTTCTCACATAACAGTGCACTATAAACACGACTTAAAAGCTCTGAGCTACTGAAAGAGTCCCATGAGCAAAGAGGAAAAATAAAAAAATAAAAAAAAAAAAAATTCCACCAAAACCAAAAAACACACCACACCACACACCAAGACTAGTGCTGCTTGGTACTCTAACAGGACGTTTCCATTGGTGTAAACAAGAGGGAGAGTTTTCCAAAACAGATGCTCTCCATGCAGCGATACTGACAATATGTAGACAGGGCAGGAGAAACTAATAGACTCTGAGCTGGAAACAATAAAAATAATTTGATTACACTGAAAAAATGTTCTTTTAAGTTTTACCAAGAAATGTGAGAACTGCTGAACATCATAATTACACTTGCTGCACTGAACATCTCAACTGCAATGGCAGAAAGCAGCAAGGACCTCAAAAGCAGCTTCCACGAAGCATCTTAAAGCTTAAGAGCAAAACAGTTTCCTGTTTTTTGACAGGATTCACGGCCTTTTTCCAGGAGTTTAATCAGCAAAACTGCAAACTTAAAGCCAGCCCAAACTTCCAAACTTCAGAAAAGCAATCACCCCAAGCCTTATCTTCTCATGCAAGCACAACATGGTGTGTGCCTGCGTGCTCGTCTCGTCTCACCTTCTTGAACACCTTGCCATTGGGTTGCACTTCATCTTCCTCGCTCAGCAGCTCTCGGGTCCCGAGACAATCTCTCTGAGGAAAGCGTTTAACTGCATACTCAAACACTTTATCCAGAGTTTGCATTCCATCATGGAGCTCTGAAACAAGCTGCTTCTGGCTGTTGATGGCCCGGTACGGCCCTGCAGGATCCCTGGTAACCTGACACAGAACACGTCATGATAGAGTACATTTGACAGAAGCAAACGAAACATTCCAGTATGCACTACTTAAAAGCAGTGTAAATATTTTATGAGCAGCAAAAAAAAAAAAAAAGCACACACAAAGCACTTTCAAACCTATTCGTCCAGGCTTTAAACATACACTTAACGGTTTCATTTGTTGGTCAGAAATACAGCAACAGAAACCTTTGGCAATTCTGATTAAAAACCTTAGCACGTACCTGAACACAGGAAACACAGAGCCAGAGCTAAATAAAAAAATTGTGTTATATAAATAAGTAGTTTACGAACTAGTGTGCTGCTTCCAGCATTATGCTTTTGTTTGTTGGTCCAAATACCCAGAACACATGGCATTTATCCAGCACTACAGCTCTGTTCTTTGGCTCAGTTTGCACCTTGTGGTTCACTTTAGCTTGCATCTACAAAAAAATGTGGCCCGCAACCCAAAATACACAGCATACTTGGTTCAGATCCTGCAGTCGGTTCAGTGCAGGGTTGAATCACTTTTTCACTGCATTCATACCACGCTAGATTTTTCCGGAAACCAAAATGAAATCAAGAAGGTCTCAAACCAGTCATTTTGGTCAGCACCCCGAGTGCAATTGCTGCGTTCTTGAAAAGCCAAATCAACTGCACAAGGGGCAGAAGATGCAGCAGGGTTTAAATCAAAGAGGTAAAACCTTTCATATAAGGCACCCTCAGCAAAAGCAGGTATGGCTGCACTTACTGAGCGTGCTTTGATGCGTTTAGCGCGGGTCTGGTTGGCCGCTGCACCGGACAGGAAGTACCAGGGTATGAAGGTGATGAAGGAGTAGACCCAAACCACAGAGCGAAAGACGTGCAGGAAAAGAGGAGGCACGTCCTCCTTTAGCTTCATCCTGATGGGGGAGTGAGGGAGACAAACGAAGGACGGTGGAGAGAGCGAGTCAGTCTCGATCAGTCTGATTGCGTGGATCTGTTACTGTGCGCTATGTTATCACGTCTCTTGTCCTTTACTCCTTTCTCTCTCCCTCGTCTCTTTGTGGCTTGCAACAATATTCCTCTGTTCCTTTTTTGCCCCTTGGAGATGAAGCCTCTCGTCGTGAGTAATTGAAGCTGTTCTTTGACGAATGCGCCAGCAGACAGGACCAGTTGCTTCCTCTTTCTTTCTCAGCTACAACAACAACAACAAAAATAATATCAGTATAGTTTTTCATGAGGCTTTTGTTTATTGAACAAGATCAATCAAAAAAAGAAAAAGAAGACAACAAGAAACATTATACAGACTGCATGCTAATTCATTTTCTCTAGCACAGAACACAGATAATAGATAAAGGTGAATATTTATTTTTACCCAAAGCTGTCAGTCACCCTTGCACCAAAGATAGAAGTGTAAAATGACATTATACAGCTTTTAGTGTGACGTTAGAATTACGCTACATAACTCGGATATTATGCTTTTGCCTCTGCATAGCTTTAGCATCTATACAGTCGAGTGTTGGTGAACAAGGCTGCATGTGTTTCACCAGGAAGGCAGATGACACGCGTGTGCGGGTGTTTGTGTGCGTGCGTTTGTGTGCATGTGTGAGAAATAGAGAGAGAGAGATAGATTGATTCTCAGGCAACACAAAAACAGAGGAGAAGGAAAGGGGTGAGCCCAAAACCTTGAAACCCAAAGAAAAACAAAAATCTAAATATAAGGCCTAAAACACTGATGTGCTATTTTTGTAAAGCAAAAAAAACCCCAAAAACAAACAAAAAAAACCCAAACTAAACATTGATAAAGTCTGCAGTTTGATACAGCGGTGACTGTAGAAGGCAAAAAGCAAGAAGTAAACCAGGAAGGGGGAAGCTAGTATTTTTAAATGGATAGTTGTAAAATGCTCTGCAGGGTCTCCTATAACTGTCATGGAATATTAGGGTCATTATTTAAATATGTACGAAAAGATTTTGGAAATTTGTTGTAGTTGTAAAGATTTTAGCTCCTGAATTTTCCAAGAAATTAAAACTCAGACATTAGGCCCAAGTTGATGTTACTTAGAAATCAGTTTTTTTTTTTTTTTGAGCTGTTTAAGTTTGGATTAAATCCATTTAATTGAACTGACGAGTTGAACAGGCCAAGAACAATCATAACTGCTAACAGTGCTTTGAGATTTCCACCACTCTAACAGCATTTAAATAAATAAATAAACAAATATTAATTAATTAATACATACTTTGAGAGTCACTGGTTTATGTGATTGGGTTGCTGTTAAAACATCCACAATAACGGTCATAAAAATACCCTTATGAACAACAAGTGTACATGATAATAGCTACTTTTACCCCATCATGACAACAGCCTATTAAAACTTAACTATACTATAAATCAGTTTAGGACTTAGATCCTGTATCCTACAGCACTTGGGTGTATTTTGGAATAAAAATAACATTTGGTTTGCTTTAAGGACACTGCCACAGTATGAGATATGCAGCCAGGGCAGCGTGTATACAATGTAAAGGACAGACCTATACTGATCTTTAAAGACCCAAATATTTTCATATTTTGTATTCATATCTGCCTGTCGGACATGCTTTAACAACTACAAGTCTTTTGGCAGATAAGAACTGATTGCGCATCAAACTTGTCACTTGAACCACCAACCATTTTCACTGATAATAAACAATGTTGACATTGTTCACGGTGCTTAGTAGGAAGCAATATTACACCCTTTCAAGTGCACCATGATCATCAAGTAGGGAATGTGGTCGTACAAAACTGCAGAGAAAAAAAAAGTGTCAGAGCAGAAAGAAATCTATGCTTATGCAAGACTTCAGGACTTTCAGAGTCCTGAGGGAGTCTATTTAAAGCGAAGAGGGCCACCAAGAAAATAAATAGCTGTGGCTATTAATGGAGTATACTGAGCCAAATAGGCGTTTAGTGTGCCACCTGAATACATTAGAATATAGTATTAGAAGCATTAGTGCGAGGGGACTTTATAGCAAAATGTCTTCCAAATACTTTTCATCCTTTTTTTCTTCTTCTTCAAATAACCTTTAAGAACCCCTCTGACAAAAGAAAACATATAGAAATCATCCAGCACAAAAAGATCTTTCAAAGAAATGCATTCGAAGTCCAATTATGCAAATATATGCACAACACCTGATGTGTTAACAGGAGTCCCTCATGAGAAAGAAATAGCCATCACATGAATGTCTTATAAATAAAATTACACTCTGCACACATGCATAAATAAGTAAAGAAATAAAACTCTTCATGCTCCCTGTGCATGGAGACTTTCAGGTAGTTAGTCTGGGGTGCCAAGGCCAAGAAATGGTTTCTAATCTCTCCCATTGTACTCCAAGTGTCTTCACAAAGTCTTTCTTCTTCCTCCAACAACCTTTTGATATGCAAATGAGCCCAAAGATTCACCCAATATGCAAACGAGCCCGTGACGTCACCGGACCAGGCTCCAGTGAGTTGTGATTTCATTCATAATTCAGAAGTGTTGTCTTCATAGGCGCCCCAATTAACTGCGCTACATGTCACACACTGAAGCATTTAGCGCAATACAACAGTGCATATAAACAAACAAACAAACAAACAAACAAACAAAGTATCCATTTTGAGTGGAGGATGATAGTGCTGGAATCGTGCCCTACCTGGGCTGTGAACGGTTTACGACACTGGAGTGTCAGGTTCAAACATGGACCAGCCTGAACGACCTGCTAGCATTCCAGCTAACCAACCGAAGACGCCGACAGAAAACCGCGGGCTGCTGAACAACTCTTCCTGAAAACGGGTTCTGACTGACAGGCAACCTGTTACACCTGTTATAGAAACGGCTATGAGCATTTTCAGAGCCGTAATAAAGCCTGTGGTCGAATTATGGCGGTAGTTATGAGCATAAACCCGCAGCTCGGGAAGGTAAACAGCTAACATGACCAACCGCCCAAGTGTGCGCGTGTCACACGGATGCTAACGTTGTCGCGCGTGCGTGATTGTTCCACACTGTACTCAACCCCACCGTCCTGCAGGTGGTCTCTTTCTCTACTAATCTCTACTACCATTGCGATAAGGGCACTGAGTGCCCAGAGCCGGAGCTGAGGAGCCTGGGTGATGTTTTACCCGCTGATCCAGCTGCACCAGGCGGGTTTTAATGGCCACCTCGTGTGGGACAGTCCATCAAGCGACGGCTGAAATAATCACAGAATCATCATAAACACTGCACCTGGCAGGTGTCGAGAAGGCACGAGAAATATGTGAGCACTATCGTCGACATTCCTGCGCGCAGCGGAATGAAGAGGAGAAATCCCCGCTGCGACGCAACGCCAGCAACACATCTGTACAGCTGCTGAAAGACAACAGGAATCTCTCACCTTATTCCTCAGGTGGCGTTATCTCCCTGGGAGAAACCAACAGAACAAACCAGCTACAGGGGAGAAACAAGTGCGCAAAACGGGTTAACCAGCAACTGTATTCGGACCACCATAAACACTACAGCTGGCTAGCGGCTCTCAAGTTTCCGTCACCGGCGCGGCCTTCAGTATCAGACCGGAAGTGCTGCCAGCGTTGTCAACGAGAGGAGGCCATTTCCTGAAATCTGATTGGCTCTCCTGAGGTGGCGCGTGATGAACGCTGCTGTGACGACACTAAGGTTACCTCCGTTCAACTTGGGGTATCCATAAGACATCTTTATCCCAGTCCAAGTCCACCCTTGTCTAAATTACTGTTTTCCATCTGAAACAAGTCACTGCCACGTTATTATTTCGTTATTCCTCATTTTAGCTGTACACTGTTAAGAATTACCAAAAAAAACAGCGCACAGAAATAGTATTTTAGCTGGGTGATTGACTTTTTTTTAAAAATAAATAAATTTTTATAATTAGTTTGGTTTGTTAAATAGTGCGTACTTGTACGCAATAAATGCTAAGTTTGAAGTTCCTACCCAAAGGACCCCTTTAATTGGAGCGCTATGAGAAGGGCTCATAAGGCGCCGCTGGTGTAGTGGTATCATGCAAGATTCCCATTCTTGCGACCCGGGTTCGATTCCCGGGCGGCGCACTGCGTTTTTACCTTCTTTTATAAAGTATTCAATTCAATTTCAATTCAATTTTATTTGTATAGCGCTTTTAATAACAGAACGTTGTCGCAAAGCAGCTTTACAATACATAATGTCCAATTAAAAGCAGATTAATCAAGAACATATCCATGAGTGCATATGTGTAAATATATAGAAATGTATAGATATATGACTATCCCTGATGAGCAAGCCTGTGGTGACAGTGGCAAGGAAAACCTCCCTCAGATGACAAGAGGAAAAAACCTCGAGAGGAACCAGACTCAGAAGGGAACTCATCCTCATTTCGGTGACAGCTAATGCTATTTTCATATTTTCTTGGTGAAAATAGAAATGTCTAGAAGAAGTGTTTTATGGTGATGGGAGGTATTTTAAAGGGTATAGTGATCAAATACTGTATGCAACCTATAAACATAGCACCCAGGCACAGAGCAATATGAAGTATGAAAAGAATCCATCACATTTGATCTTTATTCAAGGAGAGGACTATGACCAGTTAAAGAGGCCGTTCACCTTTCTTAGAATCCTCTGATTCAAATAGCGTCATCATTTTCAATGGTAGTGTTATTCCAAAAACAATCTGCAACAACTTAGAGACATCCTAGGCCGTAGATCTTAAACTGTAATGGGAGATAGATGTTTTGTCAAGGTATATGTACAGTGAACCCCCACAATAACGTGGTTTACCTATCGCGGGTTCAGTGCATCCTGGATTTTGGGTTTTCATGAGCTGTATGCCAAAATCATCAATATTAAAACAATGAAAGGCTTGAACTACTTCAGTTGGTG
>JAQMCW010000018.1:8791509-8805149 GCA_030068335.1 Chrysichthys cranchii
GTAGTGATGATAATAATAATAATAATAATAATAATAATAATAATAATAATAATAATAATAATAATAATAATAATAATTTCGATGCTAGTAGTGATATCAGTAGGCTACTAGTGCTGGCAGTATTAGTAGAAGTAAAAACTACTTAAACTTATTATTATTATTATTATTATTATTATTATTATTATTATTATTATTATTATTATTATTATTCATTATTGTTGTTGTTGTTGTGAAATGATCAGTATATATCATGTGTTGATTAAATAATAATTGGTGCACTGCAAGTTTAAACCTTCCCGCTTAGGCGGACAGATGTGTAGCCCTCAGTGCTGTCAGCTGCAATATGTTTGGGCTTCAGTTTGCGCATCGTGAAATATAGGGCTTACACGGTTGAATGAGCTGATAAAAAAAATATAAAAACATTCAGTGAATTCACATTTCAACTTTTGTGAGATTTCGTTCTATAGATCCAAATACACTAGTGTGTAAAAATACTAAAAATAAAATGGTTATTGGTTACAAAGTTCCAGGTTAACGAAACGGGCCAGGAAGCAAACTGTGCAGGAATCAGTTAATCAAACATTTGTCCAAGAGCTGCGCGCTGAATGGCTGCTCCGCGGTGCACAATCGGACACTTGAGGATGAACTTGAGGAGACAAAAGCGCGCGAGTCCATGAGCCTCACGCTCCGCTTTCACGTGCACAAAAGCGGTTCTTTGTGCGCACAAAGGGCACTGAGCTTTATAAAAAAAAATGCAGAGAAAGGCAGCAAAAAATGGCCTAACAAAAAGAAGCTGAGAACACATTATAGACGGCCAATGAGAGATGAATTATTCAAGAAAGGGCTTTAATGGCCAGCGGTTTCCCCAAGCGCACGGCATCGGCAAAAATGTCCGCTTTCGTCTCCAAAATATCTCCAAGGAAACTCTGCAGAAGAACCAGCACTTCGGTAAGACACTGAGCAACAGTTACTTCACCAGTTAAGCCGAAACAAACAAACAAACAAACAAACAGCCCAACTCATTCTAACACTTGTAGATAGCAGAGCTGTTAGAGAAGCAGATTTGGATCAGATCATTCACTAAGAAGGTAACTTCAAAGTTTTGTTCACATTCATTTGAATTCCTATTAAAGATCCACAACAAACACATGAAACGGTTGTCTAAAGTACAGACTAAAATGTGTTCTGCATTTAGGCTTGCCATATGTCACTACTTAGTGGCATGAAAAGTGTTCTGAGTTTTAGGCCTATCATGGATTTTACACATTATGTTTATTTCATAGCACAGGTTATTAATCCGAGACTCTTCTCTTAGATGTAACCTGTAACTTCCGCACAACAGTAACAGCCATCGGGGAGTACGCCTTTCTTTACAGGGGAAAAAAAACACATCTCTGTGTTTAAACTTGGAACCTGATCCAGGCCCCCAGTTTTTCTAACCTTCAGTTCTCCAGGTTCTCGGGTAGACGAGTGACTCCTCGACTTCTACAGGTCCACATTAGACCCTGGTGATTAGGTGGAATAGGATCACGTTTACGAAAGCACCACATTGTGCTCTATGATCGCCATTAGAACCCCTGCCTCTTGATTAAATCAAGCCTCTTTTATCGGCTCCACTTTCAAAGCCCCGCCCTTTCCTCTCCGCCCATGGCGCGCGCTCGCTCTTTCTTTTGCATCACGCGCGGGAATCAGTTCCTAATTATTTCAACAAGCTACAAGCTACTCTGGATACATTTTTTCTAGATGCCGAATTGATAAGAGTCTATGAAAGAGCTGGACAAAGAGCAGGGCTTCTTAGCAGAGTTAAACAAGATTAGATGTAAAGGTCAAGCAAACTGTCATTGTTACCCAGAATTATGCAGATAAACACAAAACGAGACAAAACAAAACAAAACAAAATAAAACTAAGCAAAGCAAAGCAAAGCAAAGCAAACAAACAAAAACAATAACGTTATAGGGTTATGTATTTTGGGCTGCAAACCTTAAGCCATTATAATATTTGGAAAATAAATTATAACCAAACCAAACCAAGCAAAACAAAAGCAAAAAAACAAACAAACAAACAAAAAATGAACTGAACCTTGTATATAAATAAAAAATAGATAACAACAACAACAACAACAACAACAACAACAACAAAATAGTCGACTTATAATAAGTATTTAGCAATAAGTGTGAGTATACATCACATTAATATAACACGAAAGTCGTGAAAACAGTTGAAGTCCCACTGAAGTATAAGTTACCATAAGTGGTAATTCAACACTCAAGAGTTTATTCAGCACTGAGCGACAAACAATTAACTTTTGTCCAAATGCAAATGTGTGCGCATCATAAAACTCAAGCCCTTCTCACTGTGTCCTGATCTCCACTGACAGACTGTAAAGATTTTTCCTCTTTTGTCTTTTTAACTTATTTACTGCACGGTGGCTAGGGCGAAACAGTATTTCACTCTGCTGTCTCTTTCAGTCAGACTTCTGGTTGTTGCTCCTTTTTTATGGCGCTCAATTAAAATCTGAAAAGGGCGTTTTCAGTATCAAGAGGGAGTGTTCTGACCAAATATTGATTAAGTAGGTGCTTGAGTCTATAGTTGTCAGTGAGAAGGCCCTGTTGGCCCGCTGCCCCCACTCCTCAAAAACCTATTGTTGGGCTCTCTTTAAGTGCAGAGATCAAAGCATGCGTCTTTAAGATTTATTTGTCTGGGAAAAGCCAGGGCCGTGGAGCAGCAGACTGAATCAGTGGAGCATCACTGTACTGTAGCATTGAAAGATCCTTTAACAAGATGCTTCTGAGGTGGTGGATATTATCGGTCGGGAATGCAGTGATGGTCTGTCCACTGCAAATGAAAGATATTTGCATGTGTGTGTGTGTTTTTGTATATATATATATATATATATATGGCCAGTCTTCTATGTTTCTTTAATATTCAATATTATGATTTTATGAGGTTTATGTGATAGATTTAGGTTTCATATTATGATTTTATTAGGTTTTTAAATAGCTCTGGGACACAAGGCTTATTACATATTTAAATAGATTTTAAGAATATAAAGAGTCTCTTTTCTTCCTTAACCTGTTGGACTATGATGCGTAAATTAAAAAAGATTTTCTTACAAAGAACAGCTCGCATGAGTGCATCCACTCTTTTGCCTTAGACTATTAACTTTGGGAAAGCTGACAATTCTTGAGCCTCATTTAGCTAATTAAAAGTAACTAAAGTCATCAAAGAGCAATGGCCCCCGCACTCTCAGACTTTCATTTTATGGCGGGCAAGAAAAGAAAACTCAGAAATACAAACAGTCAAACGGATCAAGTTTTTCTTCTTTTTTTTTTTCGAAAGGGAGTCCTGCCGAGGCCAATTGAATAAGCTTAGTGCCTTCAGATGTGCCATGGTGAACGCAGTCAACATGTAATAATTAGTTTCATTGAGGAGCATTCCAACAATCTGCTGCCATTCTCCCGAGGCCATTGTCCCTCCTGCAGGCCAATAGCCAGGAAGACAGAGAGAATCAACTGCTAACAAAACATGAAAGAAAGCGAGGAGGACTTTGTTTGTGTAAATAAAGTGGGGGGTGCTGGCTCACCACTATTCTGGCAAGGAACTCACTCAATAGAGAGGGAGAAAAGACAGAGAGAGAGAGAGAGAGAGAGAGAGAGAGAGAGAGAGAGACAGACAAGACAGACAGATGAATTAGAAAGACAACAGTCAAGAAAAAGACAGAATGATGTTGGTGTAGATCTGGGAACAGTATTTGCTTCACTGTTATACAAACTTGAACAGCCAGAAATATGTTATATGTGTCTCACAGCTGACATTATTATTTTTACTTTCACTTCTTTGTACAGCATTACATTAGGGGCGATTATTATTATTATTTTTTTTCAAGTATGGTTGTAAATGCCTGATGCATTTTTAGAGTACATTTGTGTACAAAGAGAGGGGAAAAAGAGGGAGAAAGAAAGACAGGACTGTGTCCATGATCAATAAACAAGGGGCCTAGTCTTCCTGCTGGAATGCTTTTCTTAGTCATGACTCCGAAGCCCTGCAGGCAAAGAGATGCAGCAGTAAATTCATCCCTGTTCATCCCAGTGTCCTCTCTCTCTCTCTCTCTCTCTCTCTCTCTCTCTCTCTCTCTCTCTCTCTCTCTCAATTCTACATGTGGAATCAACTGAATGTCAGAGCATAGTGAGCTTCAAAAATGCTGTTAACTGCTAACACAGTTGAAGATAGCTAACAAATTTTTTAGAAATTCATGCAATTCAATTAGTTTGAAGCTACACGTGGTTAAAGCTAGGGCGAGGGATTTAGTGCTTGCAGCTTTTCTTAAGAATTTATTATATGATCAAAACATTTGCCACTTTTTGTTACTTTAGTCATAATGCAACTAATATAATCAATTTTGTGACTAGGTGGAAATGACCTGCTTGCTCAACCGCACACTTATGCTATCAGGATCTGATATTTTGCATGAAATAAAACTATGCTTTTACAGCCTTTACAAATGGATGTTTGTATTCTCCTTGATATTTTTTTTTTCTTAGCAGAGGAAATCATTGTGGCCTGTGAGTATAATTTTCATTACATTAGGAATTTTTGGAAAGTAAAGTTTACTGGCAGTGCTTTCTAAGAATATCGCGTAACACAATTCTGTCGTACTCTTCGTATTTCGGGGCTGTTCTGTTTTTTCTCAATACTCCTCTGTTTGTCTTTTCTATTAAGAAAGTATTCCTTTTGTGCTGCAACTTTAAATGCAATAAACACACACTCACTCACACACATACCCAAGTTTATCTGCAAATGAATGCTTGACTCTATGCTTCATTGATTCTTCTTTCTCTTGTGGCACCAGCATTGTGATCCTCTGATATTAATTCAAAGGACAATTAATGAATGCAGCCCATCTTTGAAGTGGGGTTCTGGGGTTGTGCCCGGGCCTGGCCCCTCTGAGCTGATGGACTCCCCTCTTTCACTCCAAACTTCTCTCAAAGACAGTTTGAAGTGGCTGAAAAAGAAAGTGAGCAATGGAAGGTCAAGGAGAATAGGCACTCCTCTCCAAACAGAGCTCTTTCTCTCTCTCTCACTCGCTCTGTGTTCTTTTTGCAAGTGTTAGTGTGAGCAGAGGATGAAAAGGAAAGTGGAGAGGTCGAAGGGGTAGGGGCCAACCTATAAACATTCACAATGAGATGGTTAATTGAGAAAAGCTAGACAACGTTGTCAATCACTTAACTTAGGGAACTTCACTTCTCACTCTTATTTCTCCGAGTGATTGTGGAACTTGGGAGAAGCACAGACAGAGATAAAGAGAGGCTGGGAGATAGAAGGAAAGAGGGAAGTATGGTGTTTGTGACATGGAAAGTAGAGGCAAACAAATATAGTTTTTGAGAAGTATATTTCTGAGATCTATAGATTTTTTTCAGTCTCAATATAGAGTCTCCGATTTGAGAAAAAACAGCCTTTTCTTTTCTTTGCTTTGAACCTTCAAAAATGCCACCGTCAGCAGGTTGGCGTTAGTTCTTAAACATTTTCCACGTGTTCAATTCTAACTATTGTTAATTATAAAAACACTTGGGTATACTTTCATTCATTAATGTTTTTTTTTAATAAGATGAACATAAATATGAAAGTAAAGCACTGTTTTTAAAAAGACTCATGGGACAGCATCTGTAGCCTGTTGAAATTTGGCAATTTAAACGTTCCTTTTAAAAACCTCACCAAGCATGTAACAGAAAAAGTAGTTAAAAATATTTGCCCAATTCTCAAGTGTATTTTCTAACACGAAAAGAGATCGAAACAATTCATCCCCAACACTGTTAAATTCACGGATTGGTCTGAAGGTGCTGATTTATTGTCTATAAAAGCAGCTCCACAATAGTGGTGGCTGTAATTCAAATAACAGGTTTAAAGTAATGAGCTTGTTATAATATTAGTGTTTCTCTATATAGTAACAGCTCATTCACAGAGACTTGTGTGGTGGAAGTCTAATAATAAGCTAATTAAATTGCGTTTGTTATTTACCAAAGTTAAAAGTTTAATACTTTATCTGGTGAATTTTTTTATAGGGACGCAAATATTCGTATTTATGGCTGTCGTCTCAAGTGTCGATTTAAATTCAATTCAGTTTAAAATGTAATTTAAAAGAAAGGGGCACTTGAAGAGAACGCTGTTTAAATAGCTTGTTTTGCAGATGTCACACAACATTTAACGTACCTATAAACCGATAAACCCAGAATGGTGCATAAATAAATCACTGTGCTATAAAAGAAATAAAACACTTCGACATCTCACCACCACATTCATTCTTTTCCAGCAAACCCCTTGTGTTATTCTTTACATGCCAAAGTAAAAGACACTTTTTTTCGGCTTTCATTTTCAATAAACGAAATTAACGTGAATTTAAACCTTAATGAAAATTAGTGGTATTGATTTGTTCCGTTTTCAGGATAGTTACAGAAAAATATATTGCAATTATAACTATTCACAAACGTTTTAATTAGGAAGGTGGGTGCACTGAAATATACAGGAATCCATTTAGTGGATCTCGTTGCCATTCTGCTACTAAGCCCTGCTAATTTGAGTGTGTAAAGTAGGCAGAGAATTAGTGAATTAGGGAACAACGGAGGGTTGGGGGGGGGGGGGGGGGGTGTTACCTTGTCTACTTTCTGACCCTCAGAGAGTGCGATGTATGCCTGTGTTGCGTCACAGATGAGCCCTGGCCGAGCAAATGCCTTCTCTGCTGGCTGTAAGGGTTAAAATAATGTTTGGCCTCCCAGTAACAGGTAAATTGAGCTTTGGGAATAAATTATTCCTGAAGCAACAGATTGCTCATACAGAGTGTTTACACAGTAAAAGCGCTCAGTGATTTTTAAAAAGTATTAAAAAGTGTAACTTTTTTAGGCAGCATATTAAAATGGTTTAGTGTGCATGCAACACGCAAATTCACCTCACCTTGAAGGTGTCTAAGGAGGGCTTAATGGGTTTAATTAATTTCAGTCATTTGAAATCATTAAAAATAATAGAAATTGTGGAAACTGTGACCTTAATATTGTGTGGTTCTCTGTGAGTTCAGAATAAATGACAGATAGGCCCTTATAATACTAAGGTCACAAAATACACTAAATGTGCATATGAAGATGTGAATCATTTCATATCATCAAGGCAACTTAACTGGATCAAATGAACCTTTGGTGCATAGACGGATTTTGACAGTCTACGTTTTGACATAAATGTACATGATATGGATTTTGGATCCCAAAAACGATTCTTCCTCTCTTTGTTTCTAGGAATATATTTTTCTAGTGTATTCAAAGTGTGGTCAAGTCTCTCTCTGCTCTATACGGGTGCTGTGTCGCTAATGTGCACTCTAATGAAGTGGTTCCATGCTATAATGTATGTTTCTGTGTAAATGTGACAATATAATGCAGACTGCATGCTGAAATGTGTACACATTGCATCATTTTCTCATTCTATTACTGCAGCAAATCAACTATAATAAGTTCTATCTATCTATCTATCTATCTATCTATCTATCTATCTATCTATCTATCTATCTATCTATCTATCTATCTATCTGTCTGTCTGTCTGTCTGTCTGTCTGTCTGTCTGTCTATAAAATGGCCTGGGTTGTAGTTATTTAAATGATAGGATTCTCTTCTGGGTGTTGCATAAGTATCCTAATTCGGATCAAATGTTATAAATGTGTCTTGAAAATTTTTTTTTTTTTTAAACTTTTCCTAGGACGCTTCCTTACGCTACTCTTTCTCCTGTTAATTCCCCCCCCTTACACACTCTCTCTCTCTCTCTGTCTCTCTCTCTCTCTCTCTGTCTCTCCAGCTGGAGAGTTAGTGTCTCCTTAGCAGGCCGAGTGCCTCCCCAGTTCCTCCCTCTTAACTAAATGCCAGCCACAGATGGACTCATAATCAGTCTCTTAACCATTCTTTTCCCTGCATCTGCTGGCCCTCTATATACTCCTTAATACACTCCAGCAGTGGTGCACGGGCCCAAGAGCCCAAAGGGCCAGCACTCCTCCACTGAGCAAATAAATGCTTCATTTGTCTCTTCTGCCTTTTGTTTTGTTTGCTGAACACATGTCACTAGCTCAATTACCCTGCCATTTAACTGCCCCTCAGGAGGAGATGACTCTCCCCCTACTAAGAGCTATAAATGGCCCAGATGGCTACTCTCCCTCTCTCTCTCTCCTTCCTTTCTCTTTTTGCTTTATTTTTTGGTTTTGTTTTCCAACCCTTCTCCCAGCGATTTACATTTTTTCTGGATATGAATCCTTCTTTTCAGAATTCTTTAATATTTGGGCGGGTTTGGACTAATCTCCAGTGTCACTCAAACAACATTTTGATAGCTCTCCCCGGGTGAGGTTCACCTCTTTTACTTAACATGTTTGCAGTGAGAGTGTGACACCGGGTCTTTGTGCGGGTGTGCATAAACATAAAAGGGGTTGTGTGTGTGAGAAGCACTTTACCAGACAAACACTGAGTAAACACGGCAAAACTTGAGCTGCAGTCATGCTTCCAATAGTAACATGGCAAAGTTAACAAAGTCTCCTCCTGTTGCCATCACCGCTGAATGTTGTGCTCATGTTGCTATTTGGATCAGTGTGGAATTCTGTCTGCCCCAGTGCTGCATTCTTATGTCCGCAGGTGGAACCCATTCAACAGGGTAGTTCTCCCTCTCCCTCTCTCTCTCTCTCTCTGCTTTAGTCCGCTCCTTCCACTCTGCTGGAGGGTTGATAAATAGTAAGGCAGTGTTTAGGTCTATAGAGTTTTTAACAGTTTTTGTCCTTTGTGTGCTGTGCTCTCTCTCTCTCTCTCTCTCTCTCTCTCTCTCTCTCTCTCTCACCCTCTCTCTCTCTCTCTCTCTCTCTCTCTCGCGCTCTCTCTCTCTCTCTCTCTCTCTCTCTCTCTCTCTCTCTCGCTTTCTCTCTCTCCCTCTGTGTATGTGTGTGTGTGTGTGTTTGTGTGTGTGTATGCACACTCCAGGAGTGACTGCTCTGAATACAAATACTCTCCTTGAATAAAAGGCATGCACCTTGTGTCAGATTAATGAATAGCCTTGCACAGTGGAAGCGGGGGAAGTATTGTTATTACTGCCTCCACAAACACAGTGAGAGAGCCTGCATCTGCGGTACCAAGCCAAATTAGACTATACAGTGAGATTCTCCTACTTTCTCCTCCCAAAGGGGGAAAAAAAAGTGTCTTAGTCCTGTCTGGCAGTGCAACTTCATTTAAAAGCCTAATTTCCTCTTCTGTTTAAAAGTCAGGTGGAAAACACCGTTTATCTCTGCTGCTCTCTTAAGTGAGCTGTCCTAGCCTGATTTGTGTGCATATGAAAGACAAAGACTTACAAGCAGAGAGAAAACATTAAGAGATGGAAATGCATTAAGATAGACAGAGGTCTTCCTCAAGCATCTGTCTGGATCAGGAGTAGTAAGTGATGGAGGAGGTGTTCCTTTGAATTGCTGGTTTTGTAAATAGGGAAAAACTCTGCAGGAAACCAGCCAGAACTTCCTACGATTAGGACCGACTTCCTACCAAAGTCCATGTAAACACACTGACACATTCCACTTGGTGTATCGTTCGTCTTTCCATCCATCCATCCATCCATCCATCCATCTAGCATCACATAATTATGTTTTATTGGAAGCTTTAGTAAACAGTGGCATCTGTGAGAGAGGAGATCCCAAATTTGGCATATTGGAGGAGTTGATAGGTAAACGCCTTTTATGTTCTCTGGATTCACTTTTAGGTTAGTGGCCTTCATATGACTTGACTTTTACAAATTAAACAACAAGAAGGCCATAGTAGCATTTTTTAAAATACAGTACTTAGGTTGATTCAAGATAGCTTCATTAGCACAGATATAAATGACAAAACTGCAAAATGTAAAAAAGTCAATCTTATTTTCATTCTTTTTTTTTTATTCAAATACATTTTTTAGGCATGACTTTCAAAGAGATGCAATATTACCTTGTGATCCATCCACATATAGGGGAGTACACGGAATACACAAATACACTTATATATACATATCCACATACATGCTCTTTTGCCTTCCCTTTTAAACCCCCCCCGCCAATACACATGTAAACCCCCTGGCAATGGCGAAGGAAGGATCGGGGGCGGCCCCCTGCTGTTCCCCCATTGGCCCCCACGTCCTGCCCCCATTGTGCCCCCCCTCGTGCCCCCTCCCCCGCTGGGCAGGTGACAGCGGCCCTGAATGCCCGCCTGCCCAGCTCTGATGGATCCTACAGATGGAGCGTGGAAATCAGACTCCAAAGCCTTCAGCCACAGGCTTCTCCGTATAGGCCAACAAAAGACTCCCAAATAACTCCCTGAGAAGGAGAGAGCAAGAGAGAGGGAGACAGAGAATGGAGGATGACAAAAGTAACAGTGTCATTTACTATTAACTCACAGCCCATGATGGAGTGTTTTTGCCACAGTTGCAGATAATAAAAACTCAGTGAAGAAAGACGGGAGAGAAAGGGACAAGAGAAAGACAAGTATTGAGCTTTGAACTCCGTAGTTAACACTTAGCTTCTTCTATAACTGTTACTTTCCTCAAATTTGAAACCACCTGTACTTTTAAGTGTTTTGTTGTTTTTATTTATAAGCCATATAAAAAGAGAGTTTTTTGTAAGTAAACTTGCTCACAAACTTGTAAAATTACAAACACTTTATTGCTTGGGCAGCATGTCTTTGGCGAACTATCAAACCTGTTAGCATCCTTGTGAAAGTGATAATTTGCTTCACTCTGTCCACTCTCGGTGTCTTCCTTCTTCCTTTTGCAGTTTTCCCCCTCTTGCATCTGTCATTCTCTTCTCTCTGCTCCAAATCCTTGCAAGATGCCGAGCAAGACCCATGCTGGCTGAAAGTAGGAGCATTTCCTGTGTGGCTCCATAAGCACAGCAGCTCTCCTGCTTGTTTGACTTTTCTTCTTGCTTTTAATTAAAGCTTAAAATCTGGATCTATCACTCTCTCTGTCCCCTCATAAGCACTTGAGGAATTTAATTTAGTTTCTGTTGATTTCATTTCCTATCAGCTCTAACTTCAAGGCAAGATTAATTAATTAATTAAGCTAAACAAGTTTGTATTTAGTGTATGCTAATACTAGAGCTGCATATCCAGTCTTTATTGTTGTTATTAGGTAGCAAGGAGATTATCAGTCATCTGTTAGCTAAGGTTTGCTTTCCTAGTGAGGTCATTTCGAACTCAGGTGGGAAGATTTGTTTTTTATGCAGTCAGTGTTAATTATTGTATCAGTTAAGTGGGAAATTCCTATACAGCATTTGGTTAGAGTAAATCTAAAAACATGTAGATTGACACAAACATTACATAAGTATATGGTAGGTATTCATTTAAAGCTGATTTGTTAAAAAAAAAAAGTAAAAAAAAAAAACCCGAAGCAGTAATTGAAACATTTCTGCAATGGGAGATTGATTTCACACCTTATGGAGTTCTGGACACTTGTGTAATTTTTTCATTCGCATTTTTATCACAATACGAAACCAAATTTGTTGGAGACAGTATACATACATACACACATACATACATACATACACACACACATATATATATATATATATATATATATATATATGTGTGTGTGTGTGTGTGTGTGTGTGTGTGTGTGTGTGTGTGTGTGCGCGCTCCAAGTAAGGATATCTGTTTATGAAATAATGTGGTTGAAGTTTGGTTGCACTTTTAAACAGCACATTTGTGTGCAGATTATGGAACTGGTTGATTGATTGTGTTGCAAATATTTAGCAGGTAAGCTACACAAGTCTCTATGATCAAGGGATTTTATCCAAAATATTTGCCAGCTATCATAGTCAGTACATTCATGCCTGATCAACTGTTCCCAGTCTTGTGGGGTTGAACCATAGTGATATGGGGAGAGGGGCGAATGAAAGAAAGGAGTTAGAGAAAAGATATGGTTGGTGTCGGACGAAACAGATGCCATGTTTGTGCATTTGGGACTGGGGATTTCGAGGCGTATTATTGAACAATAGCAGGCTGTCACGCTAGTTTGAGAGGCCTAATCATTATTTGATAGAGATCCCCATCCCCGCCTTCTTGGAGATGCAGAGCTCCAAGCTCAAGGGCAGTCTGAATGACCCGTGAATAAACACTGTCCCAAACTTACTGTGAGCACACACACACACAGTGTGCATGCATGCATGATTGTGTGTGTGTGTGTGTGTGTGTGCACACATTCAAAGTGGATCTAATTATGTAGGGGAAAATAACAATATTATTTGCTAGAAAAAATAACAACTGTTGATTCTGAGCAGTGAAAGAGGACTGACCGCAGAATATTTCTCTATGGGTGGTTTTGATATCTTTGAGTTGTTTTGCCAGTTGTCTCATCTTGCCAGCGTGGATATCGGAATTTTTTTGTTGTTGCATTTTTACATTTTCAACTTCTCTTTATCTGTAGTGTATGTGCGATTACTATGGGCAATAATTAGAAGCACATGTGTAAATTCATTTACACTGGAAGTCTAAGAGCAGTTGTTAGCTCAATAACAACAAGCGGTGAGCAATAAATAGCTATTTATGCAAAACATGGGGATTACGTTTATAAATTCTTCACTCAAGCATGTTTGGGAATCAAGGGATAAATTTTCATCATTTACCCTTTTAGAGATGAGATTTTGTATTTACATTCATGCTTTGTATTTGAGGAGAAGTGACGCTCACATGCTAAACATGGAAGTGCCCAGTGGACCCTAATAACCTTAGGAAAATCGAAGCAACCGGAATTTGTATGCACCAGTGTATGAAAGATGCATAATACTGAATAATAATTTATAATTCTCTCATATACGTCTGATTCGATGATCTTTAAAGTTAAAGTGTAAAAGTGTTATTATAATTCTATTTTATATAGTTGCACATTTAAAATGTTTATTAATGAAATTCACAAACTGCCCCTAGGGTTCCATTATAACCGAACATGGAATAAACAGATTTTCCAATTTTCCTCAACATAAGTAAAAGTTCAAAGTCTTGCATAAAAAAATAAATAAATAAATAAAATTCTCCAATCATGATTATACATCCTGTTGATCTGGGAGACAGAGATTAGATAAAATAATGCTGTAAAACAGAATTATGGATCTGCAGTTGAAAATATAAAACATAAAGGTATCGTTCTAATTTGACTAAAGTGTACTTTGTATAATATATATTTCTGTTCATTTACTTATCTCAGGTTTCCTAACTTTTATTTTATTTATTTTTTATACCAGATGAACATGAATTTCCTCCAATCACCTGTAAGAAATCTGCAAAAGGACTGAGGACCTCATTTAAACGTTTTATTCCTGACATGATTGTGCAATGTGTGTTTTAGCAAGTCATTCGGATGAGGGTTCAGATGTAGACTCCGAGCCAGGTCTGCCCCTGAAGAGAAAACAGCGTCGCAGTCGCACAACATTTACTGCTGAACAGCTTGAGGAGCTGGAGAGAGCCTTTGAGCGCACACACTACCCTGACATCTACACACGCGAGGAGCTCGCCCAAAGAGCCAAACTTACTGAGGCGAGAGTACAGGTAGACACACACACACACACACACACACACACACACACACACACACACACACACACACACACACACACACACAC
>JAQMCW010000018.1:8905405-8916354 GCA_030068335.1 Chrysichthys cranchii
CAGACGTCTTCAAACTGTTTTGAAAAGAAGAGGAGATGCTACACCATGGGAAACATGCCCCTGTCCCAACTATTTTGGGACCTGTAGCAAGCATCGAATTTGAAATGAGCTCATTTTGTGCATAAAATTATAAAATTTCTTAGTTTAAACTTTTGTGATGTTATCTATGTTCTGTTGTAAATAAAATATTGGCTCATGTGATTTGAAAGTCATTTAGTTTTCATTTAATTCAAATTTAAATAATGTCCCAATTTTTCTGGAATTTGGGTATTATTTTGTTTGGTTACTTATGCTGAAGGTTAGGGCTGGGTGAGGGTTAGGGTTGTCATAGTTAGGGTTAGGTTTATGCCTATACAAGCCTATAGAAATTAAAAGGCGGTCCGCACAAATATTTAAATACAAATGTGTGTGCGTGTGTGTGTATGTGTGTGTGCGCATGTGCATGTGTGTGTGTGTGAATCCAATGAAGCATGTATAACTAGCAGGACTGATGGTGCTGCAGCTCACAATCTGTTGCATTGCCCAAATGCACTGTCTATGAAGACCTGTCAACCTGCAACATCTGGAGTACTAAAGCAACTGCTCATACACATCATCATCCATTTACATTTAATACTGTGTGTGTGTGTGTGTGTGTGTGTGTGTGTGTGTGTGTGTGTGTGTGTGTGAGATGTCCATCTGGGACAGTATCAGGCAGGTCAAGCTTTGCCCTCTAATGCTTTTTTCCAGCACTTTCTCTCTCCCCCTGTCCGTGGATGTCTCAGTACCAGAAATAGCCAAAGTGACAGAAAGATCACCACAGTGTTAGTGTGAGGCCATGAAAGTGCACAACACACTGAATAGGCAGTTTGAGTACACGGCACACAAGCACAAGATGTTGCCTCAGCTGTCAAAACAGAGACATATTCGACCATGGGCCTCAGCATCCCACAGAGAGTCATAGGACAAAGATGGTAGTTACACAACTGTACTGGAAAATCATCCTGAGCTCTTTTAAGCATGCAAGTGTATTGTAAGTGTACAAGTGTGTCCAGGATTTCTGTTCATTACAACAATGTCTAGTTACAATAAGATGCTCAGTATCTGCAGCCTCAGGGATGATTAGCACATTGTGGTAATCGTCAGTTAAACTACAGCAAATGGGGTAAAAATCAGTAGTAGATGTAATAATTATACAGCATATAAGAATGTATGTAATGTAAGCATAGTTTATGCTGGATAGTGTATAATGACACAAAGACGCATTGAGATGTGGTTAAGGTTTCAACTCCAAACACGGAAATTGACTAAATTACATAATGGTATTTTGGAGCGTTTGAATTTGATGCAACATCTTCAGATAAGAGTTATTAAGTCAAATCAATGTGATTCTGATTAATTACAGTGGGTTTTATGGTTCCATTTAGCCTCATTTGATCTGAGCTAATGCGGTTGAAATGTACCATGAGCAAATGAGGGTGTGGCTAGAATCTTTGGTAAAAGATAATGCAAGCAAAATGTAGCAATAAAACAATAGACGGTAAAATTAGTAAAATATAATATACGTAGTCTTCTCTATATTTCTTTCTTCTTCTCTTCGTTTATTTTATGAAATTTATAGTGTGTTATTTGAAGCCAAAATCTGCATTTTCGTGAATTTCATAAAGAAGAAAAGATTTTCAGTTTCACTTTCTTTCCAAACACATGGCTTTTAAATCATCCCTTGCTCCATGTTTCTGCTCCATACTGCTACATACTTCCTGAACCTCATCCTGCACTTGGTCTTTCCTTTTTTCCCCTCATTCCCTTCAGAGCAAGCTTTGCAGCTGTCAGTGCTTGGCTCCTGAGATGGTGATTATAACTGAAACCTGTCCATCATGGCCACATGGAAGTGGAGGGAAGGGACTGAGGAATGACGGGTGTCTTTTGTGTGCAGTGATGGAGAAATGTAATAATCCTCACCCCTGCCTGTACTGTAGTGCTGAAGCTTGTCACTGTACACTGCCTCCTTACTGTAGGCTCGTTTCCTGAGAGAAAAAGAAGGGGGGGGAGGGCATGGTGAGGATAAAATATCGATTGACACCTAAGATAAAAAGCAATGCAGCTATTCAGACATTTACCCAGTAACGTATATCATTTCAAAGGTGTCATTTCACCTGCTAGACCCAAAGCACACTTTTAGTAGACAGCACCATCCCACTCTTTATGGAATATTTTGGGTCAGACCTTTTTTCACTTTGTAGGTGATGTTTGTTTGTTTTTTTCCCCATCACTTTTGTTTGATTTGTTTTACTTTGTTTTTGTTCATCTGCTGAATTCGCCTGCTGGTTGCTCATCAGCTTGATTTCATGGAACCTTTGGATTCTATCCAGAATGCTTTTCTGCTGGGCTGTGATCAATATTTTGTCTCTTTGTGATGCATTTTTCCAAAGTTGCAAAGCAATCCTGGGTTTGAGAACAGTGCAAGTTGGCGTGAAAATGAGCTCCGCCTAAATAAATCAAAATGTTAAACATCAAAACACAGATTATCTGTAAACCGATGGATCCGATTTTAAAGATCTAAGCACACAGTCTGAAGAGCATGGTACAAGTGCATTTAGGGCGTGTCCAAATCCACCTTTGCTAGTTTGAGTTTTGCTAGTCTTATAATTATTCAGGGGTTTGATTTGGGTGTAACGTGCAATAGTCCAATCAACAGTTTCATCTCCCATTCCCTTGAAGAGCCAAGTGTGCTTGCACCTTGGTGCATTTTTATTAAAATGATGGATTTGCCAAGTGGAAGGAAAGTTTCTTTGTTTCTCTGCAGAGGAAACAGATAGATACTTAGGCAGGTGTACAACTCGAGTAAACACTCTGCATTCTGTCCCTATTCATGTATGTGGCAACAAGCTTGGCAGATAGACAACAGGTTTCCCAAGAAAAATCTGAAGTTGAAATTCCTTTCAAAACTTTACGTAAGACTCCGTGTAAAAGGCAAATGCTTTCTGGCCATACAAAGCAAGTCAGAAAAATGCATCTGTTTAGCTCCTTCATACAGCCTGAATTGGCGACAAGAACACTGAAAGTACAATAAACATTAGTGCAAGAAATTCTGATCACTAGAGGTCTGCCTTGACTCAATATTGATAATACAACATTACACCCCCTGCCTCTTATAATGCATTTTAACTCTATTCCCCTTTTACAAGTAAAATAACCTCTGAGACAGGCCTAGCATCAACCTTCTGAGTACCCTGTATGACTACTGTCACATCCATTCTCTTGACTTGTGCACCTTTAAGAAGCACAGCATCAGCTTCCTAAAGGTTTAGCTTGTCCATGTGCCACTTTCGCCTTAGTTGAAGTGGCGCCAGATATTCTTGATGCCAGCGTTTCCAGAGCGCATTAGCCAGAGCCTGGAACTGCTTCCACTGCTTACTGTAGAGGTCCTTGAAGTCGTACTCTCCTGATGGTTGTGACACTGATTTGATCTTTTCTGTTTAAGACCATAGAAGGTGACAGGACAGTGGGCATGTCTGGATCAGAAGACACGGGGGACCAGAGGTTTGGCATTCATAATGGCCATAACGCTGGACATGAGCATGACCAGAACTTCATGAGTCAGATGGAGTGTTTTTGTCTTTAGCAGCTGTGCATCCATTATTCTGCAGATGATACCTATCATCTGCTCCCACACTCCACTCATACAACGTTGTACATGAGGAGTGGGGGGGTGGGGTGGTTGAATGTCCAGGTGTTGCCTTGATCTTGAAGATAAGTTATTAGGTTCGAGTCTTCAAAATTTATTTTAAGCTCCTTGAATGCCTGGATGAAGTTTGTTCCCTGGTCAGACCGGAAGAGGACCACAGGACCATGGACAGCTGTGAATCTTCTCAATGCATTTAAAAAGTTTGAGGAGATTAGGGATTCAAGCTCTTCAAGATGCACAGCTCTTCTGACTAGGCAAGTAAAGACATTTATTCTTTGCAATGCCACCTCAGGTTCGTCTTACACTTGATCCATTCTTGATCCATGGGCCTAACACATCGACACCTACATTTGTGAATGGAGGATCTGGGTTAGGTCGCTCAGCGGGTAAGTTTGACAGGTTCAGAAGGTAAGTTTTTTGTTCTTCTGTTCTTCCTCTTAGTTTGGTACAGAGAACACATTTGTGTTTAATGTTTGCCTTTTGCCTCAAATCAGCCACAGACCAGCAGAACGGACAGCACCTTCTGTCAGATGCCTGCCCTAATGTGTGACCTGTTCATGGTAATGTCTCACCAAAATGGTAGCTACAGTATGTGGTGCTTCTTGGGAACAATGATCAGGTGTTTCTCTTCCCAGACAATGGTAGCCAAAGTGATGCACCCTCCAACTCTCAGCAGGACATCTGCATCCACAGTGGGGTTCAGCTTTCTCAAGGGACTGGACATCAGCCCGGGGAAGACATTTCATCTCCTCAGCAAACGCATTGTGTTCAGCATTTCTGTTATGACTGTCTGTGTAGAATCTTGTGGATGTCTATGTCCAGTTCATCTGTGCTTAAGATTGCCATTTCAGTGGCCAAGACAGCAGCACAAACTTCCATTTGTGGAATGGTGTGTGGAGGGTGCGGGGCCAGCTTTGACTTGCCCATGACGAATCCAATGTGACCACTTCCCTCCATGTCTGTTGCTTTGAGATAGGACACTGCTGATATGGCCATAGTGGAAGACTCAGTGTTCTCTGTGTCTTGCAGAGCACAGAGAAATGGGCACATAAGGTCTGCCAATCTGAAGCTGGTCAAGCTCACAGAGTGAGTCACTTGACAGTCTCCAATGTTTTTCCTTCAGTACTGGTAGAGGATCATCCCAATCAGCTTGCTTGGTAGACAGCACTCTGACCAAAGCCTTTCCTTGGATTGTTACAGGTGACAAATATTCCAGGGACTCAAAGGCCATTGACAATAGACAAGATTCCCTTTCTTGTGAATGGCTTCTGTTCTCTGGATACGCGGAAGGCGAAAGTGCCAGACTGCAGGTTCCAGATGAGTCCTAGACTCTGCTTTAGTGGCAAGGGGTCTTCAGTTATCTCCAGATCCACTAGGTTTTTGGCCCTCACTTCTGGAGGAAAGGTGTCCATCACAGCATGGCTGTTGGATACTATTTTGTGTAACTTGATGCATCACTCTACTAACGTTTCCTTTGTTCGTTTCAGGACAGACATGGCTTCGCCTTCAGTGAAAAAAGAGGAAAGCCCATCGTTGACATAGAAATTTCTCACAATGAATTTGTTTAGCTTCAGCACCCTGTACTTTCGCCCCATGCAGGGTTGTGTTTCTCAGGCCATAGATGGCTACAGCAGGGGAGGGAGAGTTTCCAAAAGCATGCATTTTCATGAGGTACTCAGTGATCTGCATGCTTGGGTTGTTATCTTCAAACCACAAAAAACTCAGAAAATCACGATGATCTTCCTGGACGATGAAGCAGTAAAACATCTGCGGAATATCTGCTGTCTCTGCTATCACTGCTGTCTTTGCTGAAGCACATGAAGACTCCCACTAAAGCATTGTTCAGTCAGTCCACTGAAGAAGAACATCATTGAATGTTTGGCACTAGACTCTTTTTTGTGGGTAATAGGCACTAAAGATCGGTAAGTACCAGTGTTCTTGTTGTAGTGTCAGTGCTGGAGCAGGATCTGCTTGGACTGAGTCAAACATTGCTTGCATGAATTTGAAGATTACATTATTGTCATTTGGCAGGCACCCTTATCCAGAGCGACTTACAATTATTTCATTTACACAACTGAGCAGTTGCAGGTTAAGGGCCTTGCTCAAGGACCCAGTGGCAGCTTGGCGGTGCTTGGATTTGAACTCCCAATCTTCCGATCAGTAGGCCAACATCTTAACCCCCTGAGCTACCCCCTGCCCCCAGTTGTTGCCCCCAGTTGTTGCCCCCCTACTGTTGCTAGGAAGATGATTTCCTTCATGTCTTGTTTCTTCTATAGTATGCAGCGCAGGGATGTGAGATGGTTGATGGTGTGTTTACTGTTGTTAGGAAGGCAGAGGTTCTACCCAGCAGTTTGCTTCATCCATGTAAACCTCTCTGTCCATGAGGTCAAGGACCAGCTCATCTTCAATGGACATGCCAAGCTTGTCATCATGCTATGTTCTTTAAAACACATTTCTGCTCAGGCTGCCTACCTCATAGCTGTGCCTGACTGTAGAGATGCTTGGGGAGACTCAGGGCTGTCAGTCTTCTCCTTTACAATTAGACTGGTGGTGCATGGGCTTAGGATGTAGTGATGCCCACTCACCAGCACACTGGTTCTGAAGACGCTGACACCGGTTGTTCTGTGAGCTCTTCCCAGGCACTTGGATTAAGTCCCGTCTGAGGAGGAGTAGGATAGACGCATCTGGATCCAAAGCTGGGATTTTGTTCACCACGTGGTCAAGATGAGGATGTCTGGCTACCTCTGGCGATGGTATTTCAGCATGTCACATTCAATCAAGGTAGGCCAGGGAATTTGTGTGTTGCCATCTCATAATTCCACAATGAAGTAGCAGTCACATCACCATGTAGTCTCAAACACCCCTGAGCAGGTCTTCAGAGTGTATGTCAACCCATCTCCTTTAATATTGAAGTGCTCAAAGAATTCTTTTCTGCCCAGTGACTTGTTGCGTTGTTCATCGTTGCTGCTGCTGATTCCTGCCATCATCTGCAGCAGCAGATGATGGACATCAGGTTTCCATGGGGCAGGTCCTGGATGCAGCACTGAGAGGTGCTTTTTACTGTATCTACTCCTTGCATTGCACAGGCTTGTCACAGTCTTTAGCGACATGGGTACATGGTGCACAGCACCTGAAACAAATGGGTTCTTCTTTATATATGCTTTTCTTTCATCCAGTGCTTTGTTTCTGAACACTTTCTCAGTGGATGTGGCTTGTTATATAGAGGGCATTACTTGTTGGGTTTATCAGGTCGGGTTGCTATGGTGCCACCACAGTTGTTGCTGTCTGTTGAGATTTCAGTCCTTTTCACAGCGACTGATGTTCTCACATAATGCCTAGGTAGGCTACCTTTTTCTGTCTATGCTCCTGTTATGCTGGCAAAGCTGGGATCATTGTGTGTTTTTGCTTGTTCACAGATAAAGTTGATGAAGACTGAAAATGGAGGATATGGGAACTTGTGGTGTTCTTTGTAATGTCACCCAATAGTAATAATATTTAAAATAATTGTAATCCACTTTTCTTGTTGGGTGTGCAGGAGTTTCTGGACTATGGGGCTGACACTGCAGGAGGTGAAAGGATACAAGAGGCCAGGTAAGTTCCCATTTGCCTTAGCTGCTTCGAGCTGCATGAGAAGTTTGTGATTATCTTTGACTGAGATTTTGGGGTAATCTTCAATCTTTTTGAGGAGGGTGTTCTCAACCACCTCTGGTGAGCTGGAAACATCTTCCAGTTTCTGTCACACCATCCTGAGGCCTGATGGTAGAGCATGAATGTGTACTGCTCTAATTCTTTTACCTTGTTCAGAAGATGATGGCCAAAGCCTGCACAGTTCATGCAAGCTGGCTTGTAGCACGGCTTGCTGTTTTAACATCTCTGACTCTTTCTTAGCGAACGCCAGCTCTGCATGTGTGGCTTCAGCTTTTGCTCGTGCTTTCAATGCGACAGAGCTAGCTACAGACAGTTTGCTGATTTGTGTGCAATCCACATCTTTTTTTCATGATGATTCCTTTGTGCTCGTTTTTTTTTTTTTAAAGAATGGTGAATCGTTGCCTGTTGGAAGAGCTGCCTTTTTCCTATTGTGGCGCCACTTGTGTGTGTTGTGACAAGCTCGGCAGATAGACAACAGGTTTCTCAAGAAAAGTCTGAAGGCAAAATTCCATTCAAAACTGTACTTAAGACTCACTGTAAAACCACACACACCTTCTGGCCATACAAGAGTAAGAAAAAACATGTCTGTTTTTCATACAGCCTGAACTGAGTAAGGGGACACTGAAGGTACAATAAACATTACTGCAAGAAATTCTAACCACTAGTCTCCCTTGACTCAAAATTGATAATAGAACATAACACTTTGCTTGTTACACACTAGGACTTTCACTTCACACACAGGCAGACCATCTACGACAACAGCAGGATTCCACCTACAATAAAATAACCATGTTCACTTTGTAATCTTTTTATTTTTAATCTTTTGCATGTTTGTGCACTGTGGTGTTTTCCAGTTTGTGTGTAAGAAGCAGAGTGTTGGTGTGTTGTGCACCCATCTATGTAGACACATCTTGATAATTGCCCTTAAACTAACAGTGAAATCCTGCGCCATTGACATCAGACCAGGTTTTTGTTGGTCAATCTGCAGTCGCTTCCCAATAATGTGCCAATGATGTGCCTGACCACACTTCATTTTAAGAGAAATATGCTCATGGTTGCCCAGATGGACACAAGTGCATTTGCTATTTAAACAATGTGGGTGCTGGACGGCAAAATTACAACTGTATCAGTCTCAAACTAACAAAGACTCTTGCTTCACAATCAGCAGGTTTAATTTATGGCCTAAAAAAGTAGCATTCGGGCATTCACTGCAAGCTGCATTTCCCCAAGGAACCCCACAGCTCTTGGAACTTATAAAAACACGTGTGGCTTTTGCTAGACTACAGTTTCCAGTAGGCCTGCGCTTCACATGTTCAGAAGCATAACAACTCACCAATGTTTCAGATTGATACTGATTCTGTTCACTATATATTGACTCTTGCGTGTCTGACCTGTTTGCAAAGCATTAGTGAATATCCTGTGTTATTCTTTTGCCGAGCCGTTACTTGACTACCCGTGTTTGTTTTTACCTTGTTCTATTTTCTTGCTTTCCGTGTCTTTGCCTAGTCTTGTGTATACCTGTTTGCCCATGTTTGGATTTACTGCCTGCTTCTTTGGATTCTGTACTGCCTGTCAAATTTGTACCATTGCCCTGGATTATTATAAACCCAATTTGGGATTTTATTACAGACTCCAGCCCACACACATATGCGCCTAATCCCTGCCTGCATGACAGAATGCTTCGCCAAAACTGGGGTGCAGCAGGATCACTCTGGAGTCAAGAAGGGTTGATGAACACCATGCCCTCCATGTTTATCCAGCTATGGCACTTTGATCCACCAGAACAGCATGATGGAATGTTATTTTTGGGAGAGCCTGGTGGATCCCAGACCTTCGCATTCCATCTGGGTGAGGTTCATGATGTGGTGGCTCACAGGACCAGAGCTTCATTTTGCAGAACACTTCACTGCCATTGAGCACCCCTGCCTACAGAACTCAAGGACTTTGGACAGATGCTATTGAAGTTCAACGAGGCCTTCAGTGAGGCTGAACCCTCTCCAGAGCTCCCTCTAGTGCCTGAAAGGGAGGCAACCACTCCAGAGCCCTCTCCAGTGGCCAGGAAGGAGGTAACTGCTCCAGAGCCCCCTCTAGTGGCGGTAACCATTTCAGAGCACCTCCAGTGGCTGAGAAGGACGTAACTGCTCCATAGCACCCTCCAGTGGCCATGAAGGAGATAACCACTCCATAGCCCCATCCAGTGGCTGAAAAGGAATTAACTGCCCAAAAGCCTTCTAAGGTAATCAAGAAAAAGAGAAAGTATGCAGTCAAAGCCTGAATCCAAGTCAAAAGCTGAATCTTTGTCTAAGTCTGAACCTGAACCTGAAAGCAAGGACAAGTCTGAACCTGAATCCAAGTCTGAACCTGAATCCAAGACTGAGCCTGAATCCAAGTCAAACTTTGAAGTTAAGTCCAAATGTGAGCCTGAAGCCAAGTCCAAGTTAACACCTCAATCTAAGTCAGAGACACCTTCGGAAATGAAGGAAGACTTGAAGCCTCCTCAAGCTGCCCAGCCTGTTCAAGTTTTCCAGCCCTCTCAAGTTCTCAAGCCTGCCAAGCCTACTCAATTTCTCCAGCTTTCACAAGCTCCCAAGTCTGTTCAAGCTTCCAAGTCTGCTCAAGCTCTCCAGTCTGCCAAGCCTTTTCAAGCAGTACCTATATCATTCTCAGAGCCTGTATCATTCACATCATTCACAGAGCTTGTGTCTGTGTCATTTATAGAGCCTGCTGTATTCACAGAACCTGCGGCCATCACAGAGTTTGCCCTGGTCACAGAGCCAGCTAACATGGTCATTGCCTGCCATGGACTTAGAGCAGGCTACAAGTTTAAGGTTTGCTATTGTCACAGAACCTGTCAAAATGTCAAGGCTTGCTACAGGCTCAGATCAAGTTCCAGCTGTTATCTCATGCCAAGCTCCAACCCTTGTCACAGAGCCTGCTCCAGCTCCTGTAACCAAGTAAGTTCCAATATCCAAGCATGTATTAGCTCCAGTTTTAAAGTATGTTTTAGTCTCAAAGTCCAGTCCAGTGCCAGTCTCCACAGTCTCTGAAATATTTCAAATCTTCAAGCTTGCTCCAGCTCTTGAGCTTACTTTAGTTAATGAGCATGTATTCTCAGACACAGAGCCAGTTAATGTTCCAGTCATAGTAACAAAGCCAGAGCAAGCTCCTGATCTAGTCTAAGTCACAGATTCAGAGCCTGCATCTAATCCAGACACAATCACAGAGCCAGATTCTACTCTTGTTCTGGTTACAGTGTCATGTCCAGAGCCCTAAGGTCTTGACAGTCTCAGCACCAGCCTGAGGGCCTGTTTCAGTCAGTCACAGAGTCAAAGTCTGCTCCTGTTCCATTCACAGTCATAGAATCAGAGCCTGCTCACATTCACATCACAGTCATTAAGCCAGAGCCTGTTCAAGTTCCAGGCAAAGTCACAAAACCAGAGTCTGATCCTGTTCCAGTCAGAGCCACAAAACTAGAGCATGCTTCTGCTCCAGTCATAGACCCAGAACTGCTCCTGTTCCAATCACAGTCTGCTCCTACTCTAATTGCAATCACTAAACCATGCAGACTGCCTCGGTGTGCTTCGGGAGTTCTGGGGATGGCGCTGGCCTGCTGCTGCCACGGGCGGTTCTTCTA
>JAQMCW010000018.1:9078150-9089249 GCA_030068335.1 Chrysichthys cranchii
AATTTGTGTCTTATGAAAATCTCTGTTTAAAATTAAGTATTTGCTCAGCCAGTGGCGAGCTACTCAGAAGGGGGCGGTGAGTGACTGGTAGCTCGCGAGCGACGCGTTGGAGACCCCTGGGCTAGACCTTATTCCACTCTGGAATTCCCCATGGAGAGAGGCGCCAAGCAGGTGTGGGTATATTAGTTGCCCCCAGCTTTGTGTGCACACGTTGGGGTTCTCTCCAGTAGACGAAAGGGTAGCCTCCCTCCACCTTCAGGTAGGGGGGTGGGTCCTGACTATTGTTTGTGCATATGCACCAAACAGCAGTTCAGAGTACCCACTCTTTTTGGAGTCCTTGGAGGTTGTGCTGAACAGTATTACTTGAACCCAGTGGTGGACACCTGTGGTAAGAGGAGCCGTCAAGTTGAAGAAGGAGGCTTATAAGCCCTTTCTGGCCAGTGGGACTCTGGACGCAGCCGACAGGTACCATGAGGCTAAGCGGGCTGCTGGATGGGCTGTTGCCAAGGCAAAAACTCAGACACGGGAGGAGTTTGGTGAGTCCATGGAAAAAGACAGTGGGCCCCAAAAAGGTTCTGGACCATCATCTGCCACCTCAGGAAGGGAAAACAGCTCTTCACTGATACTGTTTATGGTGGAGGTGGATGTTTTTGGGCGGTGGAAGGAATACTTTGAGGACCTCCTCAAGCCCACCGACAAGGCCTCATCAGAGGAGGCAGAGCCTGAGGATTCAGAGGAAGAGTCACCCATCTCTGGGGTCGTGATTGCTGAGGTAGTCCGAAGGCTCCTGGTTGGCTGGGCTTCTGTGGTGGAGGCGATCCACCCTGAATATCTGAAGACTCTGGATGTTGTAGGGTTGACTTGGTTAACACGCCTCGGTAACATCACATGGACATCGGGGGCTGTGCCTCTGGACTGGAAAGCTAGGGTGGTGGTTCCTCTTTTTAAAAAGGGGGACTGGAGGGTGTGTTCCAACTACCACTGAATCACATTCCTTAGCCTCCCTGGAAAAGTCTTTTCAAGGGTATTGTAGGGGAGGGTCTGACAGACAGTTGAACCTGGGATCCAGAAGGAACCTTGTGCTTTTTGTCTGGGCTGCGGAACACCTGACCATCTCTATACACTCAGCAGGATACTCAAGGGTGCATGGGAGTTTGCTCAGCCAGTCCACATGTGCTTTGTGGACCTGGAAAAGGCATTTGACCATGTCCCTTGGAGTATCTTGTGGGGTGTGCTCCAGGAATATGGTGTATCGGGTCTATTGTTATGGGCTATTCGGTCCTTGTACGAATGGAGTCAGAGTTTGGTCCACATTCCAAACAGCAAGTCAGATTCATTCTCAGTGGAGGTTGGACACTACCAAGGCTGCCCTTTGTCTTCGGTTCTATTCATAACTTTTATGGGTAGAATTTCTAGTCACAGCCAAGGTTTGGGGTTCTGATTTGAAGATGGCCTTGTTCTGCTGGCTTCATTGAGCTGGGACCTACAGCTCTCACTAGAGTGGTTCACTGCTGAGTGTGAAGCGGTTGGGATGAGAATCAGCACCTCTAAATCCGAGGCCATGGTTCTCAGTCAGAAAAGGATCGAATACCCTCTTCAGGTCAAGGGTGAGGTTCTGCCCCAAGTGGAGGAGTTTGCGTACCTTGGGGTACCTTGAGTGAGGGAAGGATGGAGCGGGAGATTGACAGGTGGATCATGGCATTGTCTGCTGTAAAGAAGGCCTTGTACCGGCCTGTCGTGGTAAAAAGAGAGCTGAGGAAAAAGGCAAAGCTCTCGATTTACTGGTCGATCTATGTTCCTACCCTCACCTATGGTCATGAGCTCTGGGGAGTGAACAAAAGAACAGGATCATGGTTACACCTCCCTGGTGTGGTGTTTTGGGCATGTCCAAACAGGCATAGACCTGGGGTAGACCCAGGACACACTGGAGAGGCTATGTCTCCTGGCTAGCCTGGGAACGCCTTGGTAAGAGCTGGAGGAGGTGGCTGAGGAGAGAGAAGGCTGGACCTCACTACTCAGGCTGTTACCCCTGCAACCTGACCCCCGGATAAATGGAAGATGAAGATGATGATGATGAAAAGCTATAGTACTAACCCAGGACCGGGCAATATGACAATATAATATATGCATGTTCAATATATGTATGTATGAATATATGTATGTATATATTTAGGTATGCACGTAGGTAATATGCATATTTAGTAGTAGTAGTAGTAGTAGTAGTAGTTTTACATATTTAGTTTTTAAAGAATTGTGCAATTCTGTGTCCTTTTAGATTTCCAAACATTGCTTTTACAAAAAGCAATTTAAATCTGAAAAATGATTTTTTTTTATGTCAGTACAGAAAGCAACATATTATGTAAGAGACAACTTTTCCGAACAAAAAAAAAAGACAGACGTTAACCCCAAACCAACTTCAGCTCGTCCATCCTGCGCCCTGTGAACACTCACACCTATGTGCAATTTAGAGTAGCTACCCAGCATGTCTTTGGACTGTGGGAAGAAACCAGAGTACCCAGAGGAAACCCACACTGGCACAGGGAGAACATACAGAAAAGCCCCAGGTCGACCCTAGGAACCTCTTGCTGTGAGGCGACAGTGCTAACCACTACACCACCACTATTTTGGGCATGGGATACACTAACCTCACCCCTATCTTTAACCTTATTTTTATAATCAATCAGAAAGGTTTGAAAGGCTTGATTCTTCTCAAACATAGAGGATTGTGCAGCTTCCTCTGCATATTTACTCCAACTCAAAGTGTTGGCTTGCTTACCGTACATATTCTGAAGTTGTTATGTGATTAATCACACTATCAAGTGGAGGAAATACTGAACTCACTTTATTATTTAATAATATTATAAGTGTTCCACTTTGCAAAACAAAATGTGTTCTGCAAAATGAAAACATTTTTCTGATGGAGTCAGCTGTTTAAAAAAAGTGAAATCACATCAAGTATTCAAGAAAAAAAATATATATATATTCCAAGTGACCATATATCACAAGGTCAATATATGGGTTAGTGAGAGAGAGCGTTGAGAAGAGACAGAAAGGAGAGAGTGTGAGAGAACATGGATGTTAATTTAGTATTAAAAATGAGTATGAGCATAGACATAGTTCGGAGCGGTAAATTTGACTCATAAGTAATGGTGTGAAAAGGTTCATTGAGAAACTCCCATCAGCTGAAAAACTAACCCAACCCCAAAGCTGAGTGAATTTCAATCTGTTTCGCATAGTACAACAAATTCAATGTCTGTTCAATTTTATGCCATGAAATAGAGTCCAAATGAGAAAATTATTGCTGGAAGGCACTGAAGTCATCCATTGCTATTCAAAAACAGGCTGCAGAACAGCAGTGAATGATAACTATTCATATAATCATCTTTGAAAAAAGGGCACTAGATGGGGACAGGCAGGCTGAATAGAGAACCGGACTTGCGTGTTGGGGACAGACTTCATTGTATGTGTGTGCGCATGCACACGGGGGTCATGGTTAGATATGGAGATGGATGAGTTCATGCGTACTCGGGTGCTTTTGAAAAAAAAAAAAAACTATTTGGTGAGGTCTGTGATTCATTCTATTATTTCCTTTCCCTTACTCCTTCTCCACTGGCTTTGGTTCATGTTTCGTTTGTAACATGATGCATTTCGGAGTAAAGCAGGCTCAGAGTTTTAACATGATGACAGCTAACAGGTTGGAGGGGAAGGCTGAGACATGACATGATTGGCTTATTAGTCTCAATATAGGTTGTCTTTAGTGTTACTTTTTGGTTTTCTGAACTTAATTATAGTTCAGTTTTTGCTCCATGCACCATCATTTTTGCTCTTGCACTTACCAGGACTAGTCTGTCATCTTCCCGGGTATCTCTCATTGCAGATAAGCTTGTCTGCCAAATTGAAATGCAAATGCAAATCAAATGTTTTCATTAAAAAGGTGATATGCAGGTACTGCACCCAAGTATAGTGCATGACAAAATGCACATGCTAGTACCTAATGCATACATGGTATTTTGCTCTGGAGGACAGCAAACTGTTGGTCAGATGTAGCTCTCCTCCATTGTTGTTTCGCTGCACTGTCGGGGTTCTGATGATTTGTGCTACCTTGTTACCTTTGAGTCACTTCCACCTGGTAATGTAAATGCAGCCAGAGAGAGTGAGAGAGAGAGAGAGAGAGAGAGAGAGAAAGAGAGAGAGAGAGAAAGGAGAGCAATAGCAAAAAAGTAACGTGCAAAAGTAAAAGGACTGAGCTGGTAAAACATTTACATTTCCTATTAATGCTTAAATGTTAATTACCCTATGTGTTTGGTGACTAAATAACTTCCAATTATAATGTCAACATTCATTTTATGTTAAATTATCTACAACTGTAATCGATGGTGTTCCAGGATAGGTTTGTTAGACATAGCGATACGGTCTGGGGGTTAGGCAGTGAACCTGCTTACAGTCAATCTCATGCAGGTGACAAGAGTATAACTGCTAATTAAATAGACTAATTTCTCTTATCTATTGGTCATATCCAGGCAAGGCGAAAATCTTCTGGTTCTGTGCTATGATGAAATGTTTCTGCCCTGATGAGAATTGGCTCTTCAGGGATAACCCCGCTCACATGAACAGAGGTCAAGGAGTCACTGAATGGCTTGATGAAAATGAAAATGAAAATGATATCAATTATATGCTGTGCGTCACGTCGGCGGGTTTTAGGTGGACACATGCACAGGCAGGAGTCAGCAGTACAATCTGTGCAATGTGTTCATTCACTTAAACAGGTAAGAAGAACACAAAATGACAGGCAAGAAGCAGAGTCAAAAACTAAACTATGGTCAGGCGATCAGTAAACAGGGAAACATGGAATATCCAGAAAAAAAAAATCATAAACAGGGAAAACAAACAGGTAAAACACACAGCGAAAACAAGGCTTGGCAATAGCAGAGCCACGCAGGAGCTAAACTAATGTTTTGCGAATATACTGTGCATAAACAAGTGCATATAAAGTGTCCTTAATCAGTTCTGATGCGGAACACCAGGGTGACGTCCTGCTTCCGCCCACATGACACACGAGGACTACTGGGTGCTGTGGTTCCCTGAAAACTTTCTCGAAGCACCAAGCACGGTGCAAACCCTTGGGCATGTGGTGAGCCAAGTCGGCGAGAGCGCGCTATGTACGCGCTCCATGGGCAGGATTCAAGACACTGTGGCTTTTAGAGCCACCAGAACTCAACAAAAAAGGACAGATTTAGGACTAACAAATTAGACAGCGCTCCCAATCGCTGCCATCGAAATAGCTATTGAGTTTTAAAATATCTTTTGGTGTTTGATTCTGCACAATGCATATCACTGTTCGACACTATTGTTGACACTATGCATATAATATCTGATACTTTTAAAATAATGAAGTCATTTTATATCATTCCTGAGAGTCTCTGAAATACATATAATCAAAAATCTTTTTTTGGAAATGATGCCCATATATAAATTATTTGTTCTATCAATTTGCACTGTTCAACCCCCTAACCCTATTCCCCTGGGGCAGGGAGTACCATAGCTCAGGGGGTCAAGACGTTGGACTACTAGTCGGAAGGACGGGAGTTCAAATCCAAGCACTGCCAAGTTGCCACTGCTGGGCCCTTGAGGAAGGCCCTTAACCTCAAATGCTCATCTGTATAAATGAGATCAAAATGTAAGTCTCTCTGGATAAGGGCGTCTGCCAAATGACGGTAATATAATGTAATCTAACTGACCCTTAGTATTCACTCATCTTCAGTAGCTTACTAATAACATCCATAATGAAAGGAAGAGCATTTTGCACACGTACTTTAAAGTCTTTTATAAATCGTTGCTGTTTAAATGCGAAGCAGAAATGTGCTTATTCATTATTTATTAAAGTTATAAAGCCATGAGCTAAATCAGTTGCTTACAGTTGCAGCTTTCGCAGTGTGCTCCTGAAAGCTGCTTTCTGAATAATGAGTTCGAGGAATTGTCAAAAATGAACGTTAACCAAATATTATGGAACGTTTTGTCTTTGGCTTTGTATAAAGAATAACTCCCTTTTCTCAGCACACTCTTTGCACTCAGCATTTCTATCAGTTTGAATTAACTAAAGAGCTTGTGTGTATCGTCCAGATATCGCATACTAGCGTACTCAGTAATATCTGAAGATATAAATAGAAGCCCAACTCTTGGGATTCAAGACATGTTAATTGGCGGCCAAGGGCCTGTCACAATGAGTTATTTATTTATTTATTTATTTGATTTATTTATTGTATTTTAAGAACGACTGGATCTTAAGACGTCGAGATGTAGATAAAGTATGGCATGTTTAATCGTGTGTTGAGTTTTTTTCCTCGTTATATTCAAGGTCAAGTTAAATGGAGGGAGAATAGAAAACAGTGTCCATTGTCCAGTGGTCATTTGTGGACAAAGACAAACACACACGCACACACACATGCACACACACACACACACACACACACACACACACAGAGAGAGAGAGAGAGAGAATACTGTCTCAATGGGCAGTATAAAGAGAAGTAAAATTTGGAGTACAAAAATAAAGTACAGACAATATGACAATAAGTCCTTGGAGAGGATATTAAAAAAAGCAGGTGTGGCAGGAGAGTGTGTTAGGGAGTGAGAGACACTGATGAGTGAAGTATAAGGGGTATGACTGGTCAGCTTTTTTTTTTTTTCTTTTTCATTTCAGATTCAGCATGACCCATCTCTCTCTCTCACCCTCGTCTTTTTACCCAGCTGTGGGTTCGCATTAATAATGAATAGTTTACAGATGGTCAATGAGAGATGGACACGGAAGGCCAACTGGGATGCTCACTGATGTGAGGACATCCATTATCTCATCATTTTTTGTATTATGGACACCTGTCAACCATATCATACATCACACAGCCCTGGGAGGACAGGCAGGGTTTCGAGGGGCACAAATTCTTGCTTTTGTTTGTGAATTTTGAAATCAAGTGAGTCAAAATTAAAAGACTTAAAGAAAAGTATGTAAAAGATTCAGCACATATTTTCCTCATCTTCCACGTCTTCCTTTCCCTCGTCGTTCTTTTCCCGAAACATTCTGGTCCTTACAAAGCCAGAGGGCTGGAAAGTCCCTATATCTCTGCCTCTTGTTCTCCTCTATTGACATTTACTCAAGCTTGAGATCTACACACACACACACACACACACACACACACACACACACAAAAGAAAAAAACAAAAAACAAAACAGCCATTCCCTGAACATACCCGTGTCTGTCTCAGTAATTCTCTTTCACGCCTGCTTGGCCTGCTCCCCATCCGGAGGTCAGAGGTCAGCCGCCTCTCCAGCAGCACATATTTAATTCATCAGCTCGCCTCATTATGTGCTGAGTGTGTGTGTGCGTGTATGTGAGGGATGAAGGGGATTTGAAAGGAGGATTTAATGAGTGCAAACGTGTGCAGTAAAGCAATAAGACTGAGCTGGAGTGATGGGGAAACAAGTATGTGTGCTATGAGTGCGAGGGAGACGCAGAAAGCAAGCTACAAGAGGATTATATGTCTTTACCTCCAGACAATATAGGGAAGTATATCTGAATACATTTGGGAAAAGGGATACACACTGATTCGCCAGATTATTAGCTGAACATATCCAGTTCAGAAGTGCATTTTGGTTATTTTGGCAGCTTAAAAGATTAAACAGAGGAAAATGAGCACGTATTAAAAGTTCCAGTGGGGGACTTTTAACAAAAATAACAAGATGTAGTATTTAGCTAACGTTTCAGCAAGATATTACTTCAGTCTGATTCGCGTGAGGTGATGACCAGGGCCAGCCTAAGCCTTTTGTATTCCATAAACAATTCAACATCAGGGATTTGTATGATTCATAGCCTGGTTAGCAACTTATTAGACTTTTTGTGATTCATTTAAGCATCAAAGGGTGATGGTAATAAGACACACAGTCAGAAATGCTTAGTGCTTTGATGGTTAGCTATGCTTTATGATTAGTTAGCTAGCTAGCTTTTATAACTTGTTAGCTAGCTTGTATGTCTGGTTTGCTAGCTAGCATCTATGTCTTGTTGACTTGCTTAAATGACTTGTTAGCTAGCTGGCTTCTATGGTTCGTTAGCTAGATTTGGTGATTAGTTACGTAGCTAGCTTCTCGAACTTGTTAACTAGTTAGATGACCAACTGTTGCAGGGCCACTAAAACTTCTCTTACCAAACAAGTAATGAACTATATCATGTGTCTGTTTTCTTTGCTTTTTATCTTTTTTTATGACACATCCTCTTTCACATGATGAAACTTCTGGCTGCTTTAAGAACAACAAAGGAAGGCAAAAGCAGGACATACTGACGTTCAGCATAATTAATTTTTAGATCCTAAAATAAAAGAGGAAGAATTAAGACTGCTAACAGTTCGTTTGAAAAAACTTGTATTACATAGAAATGATTAATTGTCCATAATGGTTTAACCCTTTCCCAAATATGTTGGAGGGTTAGGTGTGTTATTACATTATGATTATAGACCTTTATGCCCTGTGCACTGACTGCAAGACTCTAAGCAGTTGCTTGGTTTTCAGAATTTGCCCTGCACAAAATTAAATTCGATTTCATCAGAAGTTTCATGTCATTTCCATCTTCCGTAATAGGACAGCAATAATATAATATAATATGTAACTGAAATATGCACTTATAATCCACTTTATTAGGAACGCTTGTTCATTCACACAATTATCCAATCAGCCGAATATGCAGATAGAAGAGTTTCATTAATGTTCACATTAAACATTAAAAATCATAATTTGGGGGGGGGTCTGGTCTCTGTCACTTTGTTAGTATCAGACAGCCAGATTTGAGTATTCCACAAACTGCTGCACGTCTGAGATTTTCACAAATGCAAGTCTCTACAGCTTTCACAAAATGGTCCAAAAAAAAAAAAACCATCCAGTGAGCCATAGGTTCTGTGGGCAGAAAAGCCTTGTTGCTAAGAGAGCGCAGAAGAGAAGGACCAGACTGGTTCAAGCTAACATGAAGGCTACTCAAATAACCAATCTGTATAATTGTGATGAGCAGAAAAGCATCTCAGAAAGGACCTTGAGGTGGATGGGAAGACTTAACTGGGCAGTAGAAGACTGGAAAACATGCTTTTCATTTAATCCCGCTCGAGTAGTTTTTTTTTTGTACTCATCTGCAGTATTTTCTAACAAATTTAGTTGTTTCTCATAGCACAATTTAATTGCAAATTGCAAAGCACTATGCGTTAATGCAAATAAACACATACAGCTTGTCCTCATACTAATACCAGTATTGAGTAATATTAATACTAGTGATTTCTACTGGATAGTACTTCATGCTGCGACATAACCTCCTAGCTCATGAAAATATATGCAACTTTGCAGATGTTAGAATAGGTATGGTTTCACTCTTCCAGTTTGGGACGAAATCCCAAACTCCGAACATTTAACGCAAGTTATCAGGTGCAGCAGACGAACTCACTCATTAGCAAATCCATTTCTGAATTTGTCACATTTGCTGCATTCATACAATTAACGAAGTAGCATGGAATGAACGGAAAGGCTAAAAAAAAACACAACAACAACAACAACAACAAATGTGAATATGTGAAATTAGATTAAATGCAAGTTGCTATTCCTTTCTTTAAAGAAAGCATCGACACGCTCACTTAATGAATCCACATTTAAAGCTCCTATCAGCTACCAGCAGGCATGATTTTATTCAGTTGCGTAACCAGAGTGGCTTTGAACAGCCATACTGCAGACGCACTCGATGGCTTTATGTGCGGGTAAGGAGTTGTTTTGTCGCATTCGTTGGAGAGAGGTGACAGGTGCGGACTTGAAGATCTGCTTTAAGAGCCATCTGCTGCTGATCAGAGAGGAAAATAAAGCAAAGAAAGGTAAAAATAGTACAAAAAGTGCACCTTTTTAAAAACTGTTTTGATTCTACATTTGATGAAGGCTATAATATGACCTATGAATAAATTTGCAACTTTATGGATTCATAAGACATTCTAGACCTTTCACTTTGGGCATTATGAAATGTTACATGATAATGCTAATGAGAAATAAAGCCACTGAGTCCGTCCCTTTTTTTAATAAGTAACTAAATGTATATATATATTTTTATGAGTATAGATTATTGACAGACATATTATTATTATTATTAGTAGTAGTAGTAGTAGTAGTAGTAGTAGTAGTATTAACTGCATTTTAGCTATTTGTAAACATAATGTCTAGTGCATGTGTATAATTCGTTATGGCTGCATTATAACTCACACTGTTAGGAATGTGTTCAATGTTCATTACAGATGTGACCTTCAAAGAAAGTGTTACTCTTGTTTTCCCAAAAGTATTTGATCATCAAGGAAGCAAGAACACCCTTAACCTTTTAAGGCCAAATGTCTCCGAGACACCAGGTTTGTGCCATTTTTAAAGACATTATTTATTTAAATTTTAACGACAGTCCCGAGTGTGTTCATCTGGCAGAGCAAAACAAAAGTTCAGACTTCAAAGCAACTTCAGACATTTTTAACATGCTCTATGTCAGCTAATTCGTTTTTAATTAGGATATTTTACCTGAAGAAAACAACGCAGAAAAAAAAAAGGCATGCCCCTTGTAAATGTCAAGTGTGAGCCGTGTTACAGCTGGACAATTATCATCAGTGAGTTTAAAAAAAATATAGCAAATGTAATCTAGGACTGCCTAGGTTCATTTTAATTTCTAAACTGGTGACGTGATAGATGACGTGTTTATTACTTCACTCACTCTCACTCATCTTCTGCCGCTTAATCCTGTTCAGGGTCATGGGGGGAAGCCGGAGCCAATCCCAGCTGACTTGGAGCAAGAGGCAGGGTACAGACCCAGGACCTTTTTGCTGTGAGGTGACCTTTCTAACCACTACACCACTGTGCCACCCCTTGTTTATTACTGCTGCTTTGTTTATAAGTTGCAGACTTAGGTATATCAGTTATAGTACAGTATAGTGTGTGTGTATATATATATATATATATATATATATATATATATATATGTGTGGGTGTGTGTGTGTGTGTGTGTGTGTGTGTGTGTGTGTGTGTGTGTGTGTGTGTGTGTGTGTGTGTGTGT
>JAQMCW010000018.1:9176263-9191414 GCA_030068335.1 Chrysichthys cranchii
ACCTCCTCATGACTGCTTGAAGAACTTTGGACAGTTTAGCGTATGTTTTCCAAGAGGTGGCGCTAGCCGTTGTTTGCTGAAACCGATAAGTTACGGTGGGCTTATCAGAATGGCGTCCACGGTGGTACTTCTGCGTATTGCGTAAGTGATCCATCTTGCTCCGCTGTTTGGTGTTTAAGCCAGGCTACTCGATTTCCTCACTGGGTTCTCTGGTTTCTTCCCAACTCCCACAAACTTGCCAATGGTTCCCCACACAGAGAACTGCTAGAGAAGTTTAATGAAACAAAGGGTAGAGAAATACAAACTTGCGTGCCTCTCCTCTCTGAATCCTGTTTTTTGTTCCTTTGCACCGGGTGCCCGATCTAATTCTCCATCAAAACACACACAGATCCTGTTATCATCTCAGCTTGTGCCGGGTGAGCAATGTTAGCTAGTGCTTCAGTGATTGCTCATCTGTCGACTTGCTTTAATGGTTTTCTCGCTTTGGTTGTTCGGCTTCATAGAACAGAACCCTATGACATTAAAAGAAGAAGAAAAAAAATCCTGAGGACCTTTCAAATAAAAATGATGTTCATGGTCAATATCGGCTGACGTTTAGCCCACTGCAGATAAGTACCGTTCTCTGAATAGCTGCTATTATAAAACTTGTTAAAGTACCTGTATTAAAAACTTTACAGCCTACACTAGGGCTTTACCAGTGAGTGCCGGGACTGAGTCAAGGTCAACTGGCTCTTCTGTTTCAAACTACTGTGAAAATGGCCAGTGCTGAGCACTCAGGCAAATCTATTTCAGTCCATTAAAAAGTGAGTAGTGGTGTAAGATTACTCATTTTCCACATCAATATGGCAAGTACAGAGATAACTAAAGATATGTCACCTTCAGAAGTAAACACAGGACAACCACGAATAGGGTGTTTCCTTTAAAATGTGTATACTACCGCATATACTGGGTGGACCGTTCAAATTTACTGTAAACAAATGACTATAAAAGTACTATACTACAACAATGAAGATCAGTAGCGACTGGATTGTAAAGTAAATATATGCGTATATTACAGGCGTATGTGTTACACTTTCAAATTACTGCTAAATATATTAGCTTGTAAAACTCTAACTCCAGTTTTGCAAGACAGTAAACCTTTCCAGTGTAGCAAAATGTAGTAAAAAAAAATGACAGAAAAACAACAGTACACATAAAAATAATCACTAACGTCCAGCTGCATACTTTATTTGCCGCTGAGTTTTTTGGTTAGGTAATGTCTTTTCATGCGGTGACTGTCAGGTGCCCATAATGTACCTCCAAGTACGTACATTCACATTCCCTTGTGTTTTCCATTATTTTTTTTCCTAAATAATAAGCATGATCCACAATTTTTCAAAATTTGGGTTCACAAACTGTTAGCCTTCACCAGCAAACACCGATTCCTCTTCTTTCTTCTGCCGTGTCGTCCTTCTGGTGCTTCCTTCCAGATTCATGCTGCCACTTGTAAACAAGTGAAACATGGAAGGTGCTCTCTAAATGTTTGCCCATTATCATCATCATCGTGATGCATAGGCGGCGGAGGCCCGTAGGGACGACCCACGTTGACCACGATCTTCAGCCTTCTTCCATTGTTGTCTAATATTCGCAGGAGTTCCGTCTCCAATCTGCTGGATCCTGCGTGGTCATCCATGGGGTCTTCGCCACCGGGTGTCTGGTCGTTGTCCAGACTTCACGGACACTGAGAGCTTCAGCGCCAGGTGGGCTGGTGTACTGGCATCCAGCCTCACTACGTGGCCGAAGAGCGAGAGTCGGCGCTTGTCCACCAGTTCGCCGATACTTGGCAGATTGGACATGGCAGCGACGTCGATGTTCTTCACTCGTTGTTGCCAGCGCACTCCGAGTATCTGACGTTGGCATTTCATGTGGAACGAATGTAGTCTACGGTTATCCTCGGCCTGCAGAGTCCAGGTCTCTGAACCGTAGAGCATGATCGGCAGGACACATGTCTGGTACAGACGTAGTTTTGTGTGCAGTCTTAGCCGATGTTGCTGATGTAATGGTGGCGACATGGTGGCTCCATAGAGGTGGACCCATTCTCCCTAAGTAGATATAAAGGGCTCGTTCTAAGCTTACAAAAACTATTCATATTTACTGGTAATTATACACTAATGAAAACATACCTATGAATATTATATTCCATTTTTGTTAATAGACCCCCCCCTCAAATCCTACATCATGGACCTTTAATTAGTGGACGGTACAATGCTTCAAACTACAGAAAAACCATATTACATGCACTTCTAATAAGGATTTCTTTCTGGTAATGAGTCTAGATGACATGGAGTCTAACAGAATCAAACCCAACACCAATACAGGGCAATATGTCTGTCCTACAAGCCATACACATGATAATTATTACTTGTGCATGACCTCCAATGGTCCTGAATTACCCACTTATGACTACCTGGCTGGAATCTTTGATAAACAAAATCATATAAAATATATCAATCAACATATGAAGATCAGATATATAGCATATATATTACAAGGTGTGGTCATTAAAGGACTAACTACATTGCCAAGACAACACAGCAGGAAGCGCAGCAGGATGAATAGATTATAAAGCAATCACAGCAGCTGACAAAATATAATATGAAACAAAGACCTTTGCCTGGTTCATCTCACCGAGACAGATATGCCTGCTTCCCTGTGTTCGTCTGGCTCCATTGAACACTGCCACTGTGTTTGACAGACAGCAGGATATTACATATGTGATACAGTGGCATACGTGCACCAGCGGGTGTCTTTTGGTGGCTGATGGATGCATTTATTAAACTCCTCAGAATTACAGTCCTGAACTAGGATCAGGCTTGGTCTATCTATAGCACTTTAGTCATCAAGATAAGAGGAATCAAGGGAATCCGAGAGTTTCATCGGGTAACCCTTATAGAAAGAATGTTTTTACCACGAAAGACTGAAAGTGCCAAGGTATATTTTTCCTAGGTGTAGTCTACAAGGAACGCCGCCATGCGTATCTGCCAAACGACACAGATCTCAGTCTTTAGTTGCGTTAGAATCTGAAACAGATGCTAACGTAAGAGAAGAAACGTGACAGGAAATAAAAGGTACAATGCGTTCACCTCAGATCACTACAAGTCTATATTGGTCGTTGTGAAATTGTCTCATCAGAGGAAAGCCCCAGGAAGAGCAATCCTGCAGAGCAAAAACATAGCTTTGAATTCAAAACTGTGTGAACGTACTGAGATCTTATAATATTGTTCACCTGAAGTGCTTAATTTCCACATTAAAGCGAGAGAAACTGGGGCATGCTATTTCCAAACCTCATTCTTTACACTACGGCTCCCCTACCGTGACTGAGAGGGGGGTAAAAAACAGGTGCTTTTGGAGTTGAAGATGAATCATCGTGCTTGTATCTGGGTTAAAAGCCAGTAGGCCAGTCAGTGACTACAGACTTGTAAAGCAAGAGCCCTGGCGCAGAGCCAATTTAGCGATAGTTTGCCCAAGATGCTAAAATTATTAATAATGACTAGGAACGAGCAAAGTATCAAAAATAGCACAAATTAAAAAAAAATTAATTTGCTTATTACTGACAGAAAGTCAGAAGATGTTTTAGCTAGCACAAAATCCAATATAGTCTTGCTAATTTCTAAGAATTTGTATGAGACAACTTGTTAGGAAAGGTTATGGCAAGGGTTGCAGGAGTGGACAAGATTTTTGTTTTCTTGTCCACCCAAGTGAAAGCTCCAACATGCTAAAAAAAAAAGTGCTAGCTAAAAAGTTAGCATCATGTAATAACAAATGGCGAGCTAGTATCCCTCGAGAAAAGGTTCCCTCAAGAACTTGTTGGCCAATATGGTTCAGTTATGACATCTCTGACTCTTTATTTTCTTTCCGTTTCTTTAACTGTGATTGTTCCCGGATAGCAAGACGACATGTTTCATCTGAATCATGAATATGATTGAGATTCGAATCTCAGTCCTAAACAAATGTTGGCTCACCATCACAATACTGATGAAACCTGACAGTAATAATGTTGCTCACAGTGATGTTGGAATAACTTTGATGTACAGTTGATTCTATTAAATCATCAACAGAAAAATGCTAATTTAACATAGTTTCAACGATTGTTTGCTACCTGGGTAGTTATAGCAGCAACTGTATGCCCAATATGTCCAATATAACAGCTTGGTGCTAGGACATTTTCGTAGTGAAAAGGGACATTAAAAAAAAAAAAAAAAAAAATCAATGAACAAATTGTCCTGCTATCATCCAGATCTATAGCACAGTACAGTTACATTATAGTGTAGACATTATGGTATATCACGTCACTGTAAAGCACATAAATATATTTGTTCACTGGGAGCGCAACCCCCCCCCAAACAAAACCCCAACCACTTTGTAGCATGTAATCTGCATGTCCTGAGCACCTACGCTAATGTTTTGTCTAACCCCTGGCTTGTTTAAAAGACTTTTAATTTACATGAAATTGAATGAAATTTCTATCTCTGATATAAGACTTATGTAAAATGGTAGCAGATTCACACTGGAACATTTAATAAAGCTCAGAAAGTAAAGTGTTGACATTATATATATATATATATATATATATATATTTATACAGTCGTCTCTCGCCATATCGCTGTTCACCTCATGGACCTTCACTGTATCGCGGTTTTTATACACAATATAAAAAATATAAAAATGTTAATTCAAACATATTAAAAGAATATTTAATCAAAATAAAATACATTATGTATTTCATCAGCAGATGAATACACAATGAAAACGCAGTGTACGCCGCTACCACTTGAGCTAGTTCACCCACGTGAGATTGTACGCGGCACACTATTGGCTGATGGATGGGAGGCGACCAACCAGAGCGCTGTGTTCTGTATCCTGGGCGCTGATTGGCTCAGTGAGCGTTCATCTCATCGTCATCACCTTCATCGTCATCAGTACTGCACAGCTAATTCATCATCTTGATCATTCATTCCGGGGGCGTGAGGGATGACTGTATTAGCAACGTAACTGTCCTGTTTATGTCTAGTTCAGCATTTACGCTAGCTGCCACAAACTGTTAGCACTGTTAGCACTCTTAGCATGTTTGTGAGACCATTCGTTTAAAGCGGGGGTTCTTAAAGTATGGGTCGCGACCCAAAAATGGGTCGCAAGGCCCGCGAGAATGGGTCGCGAGTGCATGACTAAAAAAAAAAAATTATTTTTCTAGAGAAAAAACATCCCCCGCTCGCAACATTTTTACGGCGCGCGCACAACCCCCCCCCCGTTGCCAAATTTTAACGGCACGCACCAGCCCCCCCACCCCAGCACTCGCAACATTTCACCACGGGCGGGGGTTGGTTCGCGACATACCCACCGTACCTGAATTTGGGTTGCGGCTAAAAAAGTTTAAGAACCACTGGTTTAAAGTAAGTGAAGGCTAGTGTTTGTTGTGTTCTCCTCACTCACACTGTAGACCGGTTTATTTACCAGCGCAAACACAGAAAGCTCATGTTCACTATCTATCACTGCTGCTCAGTAACAGAGTCCAGTTTACACAAAAGGAAGCTAGCGATGAGGAAGGAAGGAAAAAGCATCCACACAAAGTGCATAAACTTAAAGATATTCACTGGCTGAGTGTCTAGTGATTCAGAAGTTGGCCATGAAACATGACTAGGTGATATTAATAGTACTAAAAAAGGATATATGGAAAAAAAACCCGATCTGAAAGAGGCTGGTGATGATCTCTCGGTGTGTGTGTGTGTGTGTCTGTCTGTGTGTGTGTGTTTGTGTGTGTGAGTGTACACCTGTGTTTGGAGTAGAAAGAACTTCCGTGAAGTTTGTTCTAACACAGATGCCGAGGTCTCAGAGGAGTGCAACAGCCTCAGGTTCAACGTTTTGAACAAGAAACTCTTTCTGTTTTTCCCTTGTTCTTTCTTTTTTCTCCTCCTATTTTCCTCATAGCATCATCCTTTTCCCTGCAAAAATCAGTGGAGGCATGCTTTAGTGGCGGTATTATATCCTGGGTTGTCCACCCAGCTTGTCTTTTTTTCCAAAAGTTTTTTCTCATAAAAAAACCAGATCTCCGTCTCTGTCTCGGACTCATTTCTAAACGCTGTCTCACCCCCACTTTCATATTCAGATTAGCCAGACACAATAGCATAAGCATGTGTACCTGAACAAGGTTTGTACACACACTGTAGTCTCAGTGCTGTCAGGGGTCCAAGCAAGACAAAACAGCTTTCCATCTGTGCGCTAAAAACACACAGCGGGCCACAAACAGGCTTTCAACCATCAGACAATGGTAAAGCCTGTGGATTTAGAGAGCATCAATATGAAAAATCCTCTATGAACAGAATGCGTAATAAGCTTGTGCTCGCTTATTGATTTATTTATTTTTGTCTCATTTTAACAGAGAACGTCCCACTGACTTTTTTTTTTTGCTTTGACGCACTATCATGCGCACGCAAACACACAAATGAGGAGAAAAACTTGCTAGAGGAGAAAGTTTTACAGCGCATAATCAAATTGTGGCGCTAGACTTTGATACACTCACAAAGCACAAAGGCTACGATATGTTTTACGTTATGGCCTTTTGTGTAGAATGAGTAATCTTAGTTCGGACAAAGATTCAGTTTTGGGACCTACCTTTAGAAACCGCTTTAGCGTGTTGCCCATGATTGCAATCATTTCTCTACCATATCGACTGTTGGGAGGAGCAGTATTATTAAGTAAATAAATAACTGCCACTGTCTGACAGTCTGTCACTTTATACTTCTCATCTGTATATCGTCGTGTTAGCCTTAATTTGTTTACCATTATTTGTTTTGGGTTTTTTTTTTTTTTGGGGGGGGGGGGGGGGGGTTTTTTTTTTTGTTAAATGACACTACAAATGACAGCAAAAAAATGTATACGCTACTTACTGGCACCATTTTCTGCTTTGCTGACTCCTGTTTGGTGCTGGAAAGCTCACCTATTGGTTGTCAGTAACGTTGATCACTATTTGCTTAAGCCGAGGCTATAAACTTATTATTATCATTTTAATCCGATCAGAATGTCAAGACAAGAAAAAGGCAGCTACGCCGACCACCTTACACCAAACAGTCAAGGTGACAACACTGCGATCACATCCTGACCTACCTGCACTCTGGACTCCATTACCCAGAAGTCTCAGCAGCCTTCAAATATGGCACCACGCATCTATATCACTACACACTTGTACGTCTACATCTCAGCCACCTGATTATTGATTCCTTGCACCTGCGCATGATTTCACAGCCATGTTATTTAAGGACTTTCGTTTCCATTGTTTTGTTTGCAAAGAAAAAAAAAATCTGTATATTTGTCACCTGATTTTACCAGGGGATTTGATCAGGTTTGTTTCCATGGCTATAGCCCACGCTGTGTATTCTACTTTTCGCATTATTGGAATCATCTTTGATCGTCAGATTGTACCTCGTCTGACCCTTGCCTGTTTAACGACCATGATGTTTGTCTCACGTTTCTGGAATTGTCTGCCCAAGCGTTTTTGATGAAACCTCTACCTGCGATTACATCCCTCCGCAGTCTGCTTTCCTGACAAGCACACGGAAGCGCAAGGAAAACTCTCGTGATTTCATTCCGACGTTGGAAATTTGTCTCCGACAGTGAAATACAGTGGTACCTCAATACTCGAACTTCATCCGTTCCGAGCGTGGGTTCGAATCCTAAAAAGTTCAAGTTGCCCGCAGGAAATAATGGAAAACCAATTAATTCGTTCCCGGCCCCCAAAAATTACGCCGAAATATGTTTTTTGGTTTTTTTTTAGCATTTAAGCACAAAATGAACAGGATAAAACAAGAAGAGCACATACTAAACACATCTAAGCACATTTATCAAAACGGTTATTTGTAAAGTAAGAAAATAAATATATCCAAACAATGTGTATGTCACGGATCCACCCGTGTGGAGCGCGTGCGCACCCGCTTTGATTACTCCCAGCAGCGGCGCTGCGGGCGCATGCGCGAGGATTTGCTCCAGGTGCGGGCGTCTGTATTCTCTTCCGGTTCTGACCTTCTCGCTTGTTATTCGGTTTATGATGATAGTCTGTTCCTTCGTGGTGTTGTACGCAGTTCTGTTAACCTGCCTGTTCTGCCTGCTGCCACGTGTACTTCTGCCTGGAGCCTAAATAAAGCCTGAAATGGATTTTACGTCTGACTGCAGCCTGGATTGTGTCCGTGTCACCTCACCACTCTGACAGGGTAAAGTAAAAAAAAAAAAAACAACCAATGACACCTTTTTCATAAACCCAGACACAGCACTACTACCTTGAGTCATACTATGCCATGCAGTCCATTGTTTATTTTTATTATTTCTTTGTATTTGTAACTTTTTGGTGAGCAATGGCTACCAGAATGATATAAAGTACAGTGTATTACCTGATATTTTCAATATAAAAGCCCTATCACCAACAAACGATGCTATCACAGCGAATGCGAGGCTGAGACTTAAGCGTTACCCTTTGTTTCCGCTGAGAGACGTGCTGCGTGACTCATTTCCCCGCGCGTACAAGTTATCTTAGGTCGGCGTTCACGGTTCAACTTCTGAGATTCAGATCGAGTTCAAGGTCATTTTTTTGCGATCTGGTTGCTTTGACTTTTAAGAAATTCGAGTTCTAGTGAGTTCGAGTGCTGAGATACTGCTGCATCTTCAAAAGTCGTTTGGTGTAAGGCCAACATAAGTCTCCAGCTCTTAGCAGACCCCAAAGTAAAAGCTTCAAATTTCAATGTTCAGAAACAAATTTAAAACAGGACAATAATTTAATATCACAGTTGAAGTGTAATTGTTATATAGACGGTATAATTAAACTCATTCGTCAGTTGCAAATGTTATTTACAATACAGTATGTTTGAGGAAACGGCAACACACCTGTTTGCCAAGTACATTGTAAATAGCGTTTGAGGCAAATACATAAAAATGCCTGCTGAAAAATGGTCCTGTAAAATAGGCAAGATGCAATTTCACAATTTTTGATGACGCTAGTTTCTATCTGGCTGCCGAATCGTAACATGTGTTATAGATGCCCAGGGACTGGGCAGCAAGGCCAAGCTGGCATGGCTGAGCCTATTATAAAATGCAGCAGATTTGAGTCCAGATACACTCAGTCCTGCCAGCAGGCATGAAATACAAACCCTTTAGAGATGATGAGAGACCTCTCTCGTAAAAGTGTGGCCTGGCAAAGAGCCTGTTACAAGACCCAGGCACCCTGAGTATTATTGGTACCTGTAGTACTACTGCCTGGCAATTACAGGCAAGAATATGTGTGCTCAAAATGCCTTACTGACTCTGTGTAATAAAAAAAGAAAGAAAAAAGTGTGGGTGTGAGGGCTTACAAAAAAAAAAAAAAAAAAAAACCAAATGCACACAAATGTTACTGGAGAGACGGAGGAGCTTTCCTCAAGAGCAAAGGCAAACAAGATTAATGGTTCAGAAAATCGTCTGGATGCATAATCTAAACATTATTTTAATGACGCTGAACAGGGTTAGTGTTTCTCTGTAAGCTTCCCTCAGAGACCACCAGCTTTCATTCTCCCGTTCCTTAATTTGAGTCGATTCATCTTCAAGACGCTTTGATAAGGTGCATCGTATCCGATTTAGTAAGGCGTCCACGAGCCATGAAATGTGTAAGGGAAATTGGGTAATGTCATTATTTCCCAAGCCAGTGAAATGAGTTTATGATACAGATCACACCAGGATGAACATCAGTATAAACTGTCGATGCCTTACTGGTAAATCATATCAATGGGAATGTTTACATGACAAAATGATTGTCTACCTGAATCTGGCCATTGCAATCATTGAATGTCATGATGAATGTCATCCTGTTCTTCATAGGCCCTGTTTAGACTCGGTTTTAACCCTTTATAGGGCATTAGTTAATCCCAAATTTTAACCATAGAGTATTAGTGGAGGATGTTAAAAGAGTTTGTATTGTATCTATATACCGTATTTCTCCTTATTGAAGCTCCCGCTCTAACAGACGCCCCCCCCCCGAGCTAAACAACTTAAAACAGTGGCACGACCCAAATTCAGGTCCGGTGGGTATGTCGCGACCAACCCCCCCCCCCCTTCCCCCCCGGTGACCTGTCGTATTTTTATGATACAAGAAGTGTGCCGTGGCTCAAAAAAGGTTAGGAAACACTGAGCTATAGGTTGCAAAGTTCAGCTTCCGGAGTAATCCGCTCGCTGGCTGCTTTTGTTGCTCAGGTGGACGTTTTTTCTCATGACTAAAACAATCGATTCTTTCAGTAAACAAACAATTGTGCCATCAAAAACTGGACAGAAACTCGACAATAAGGTCTTCAATTCAACTGCGTATTGTGTACAGGAAGTAGCGTTCTGTAATTAAGGGCAGTATAAAATGCGGATTTGACCTCCGCTGCGGATAATAGTCATAATATATATTATTTGTATAGTTTTGATTTTTGTTTTTTGTGGGTCTAATTAGACGCGCCCTTGCCATGTGCGCTAATAGGGGCGCTAATAAGGAGAAATACGGTATGTATAATTATTTTCGTGTTTGAAACGGAAATGACATATGACCACAGAACATATTATACATATTACAGCAGCAACAACAACAACAACAATAATAATAATAATAATAACAACAATAAAATAATAATAATAATCATCATCATCATAATCAAACAACAACTACTACTACTAACAATAATAATAATAATACTAATCATCATCATCATCATCATCAAACAAAACAAAACAAAACAAAAAAAATAAAAATAATAATAATCTATATATATAAAATTCTTTTTGCGTTTGAAACAGAAATGCCGTACGACCACAGAACATATTATACGTGCGTATGAGCGGAAACAGCGTCACTAGTGCTTACATTTTATCTAATCACTTCGTTTGTGGACGCCATTTTTATATCGTCTTTACGAATTGTTATTATTTGTGTGAGAGTTATTTTACTGATATTGAAAAGAAGTAAACACCTATTTGGTAAGTTATTATTTAAGAAAACTTTGATCTAAATATATAAAATTCTTTTCGCATTTGAAATGGAAATTATGTATGACCGCTATTTGTTGAAAAATAAAATTGGTAATTAACAAACTTATTTTATAAATACTACATTTTATTTTTTTCCCCTTGCGCTCAGTGAGCGAAGCCACCGGGGACTCAGCTAGTTATTATATTAAAATATATTATATTATATATTACATATCTATCTATCTATCTATTTATCTGTGTGTATATATATATATATATATATATAGGATGGGAGAAATCCATGTGGTTCTTCAACCTCGCAGAGAGGCATGGGGAGGCTATTTTGATATCCGTTGAAGTTATCAAATATGGTTCTTCACACGATAAAGGATTAGAATACATCTTGGGTGATCGGATCACGAGCAGTCAGCCAGGATACATCACCGTCTACTCTTGTATCTATCGTTCATTTCCATGATGTCCAGCTGACCATGTGTTCCCAGATTTGGGTGAATAGTTACCTGCCAGCCCAAGATATTTTTCATTAATACCAAGTATAGATATGTCTGTATACACATTTAACGAGCTCCTATAACAGGATAAGGAAATTAATTGCTGGTAGGGTTTGTTACTTTACCTAATTCAAATTTTACAAAAATCTCACTTCGTTCGCACCCAGGCTCTCAAACTTCACCCAGCACCTCATTCTGCTTTGAAATAGTACTGACTGACCGTTTTTTCCCCTCGACCTTAATACTGTTTGAAATCTTTTAAGCTGTATAAAATTCACTTTGCTTCTTCAACAGGCTTGTCATGTCTCCGAGTGTCAATGTAATCTAAATTTGAACGAGTACGTTGCAGTTGTTACATTTGATTTAATTGGATAGAAACTGGGATTTGGATTGGTCTCAAACCGTTGACACTATTAAAATTTAGGCAGCTTATTTTTTTTTTTTATTTTTTTTTTAGAAAAGGTCCAATAATGTGAGCACACATTGTTTTTTTTTTTGTTTGTTTGTTTGTTTGTTTGTTTGTTTTTTTAAATCTGATCCAACTCTCAATCTGATCATTAGCTTATCTGAATGCATCTACTGTACATGGAGCTATTGACATGAAAGGTAATGAATGCTGCATGATGCTCCTTTGCGTCGCGCGTTACGTTTTCATGCGGCCTAACAAGCCGATCATAATTCACTTGACAATTTATTAATTGATTTTTTTTTAGGTTTTCTTTTCTCTCTCTCTCTCTTTTTTTTATTCAGATCGAGCAATTATTCTCAGATTATTAGGATGCGCATCCTCTGAATGTATGTAGCGATGTGACAGCAGAGGGAGGACGTGGTGATTACTGGAAGATGACATAATGAGACGCGCGGCGGCAGTCACATGCTCTCTGCCCCATAGTCCTGCTCCATCCAATAACCCGTCATCCTTTTTAGCGCGAGCAGCTCCAGTATGGCAACTGACCGTAATTAGGACCGAGCTGGCCATTTCCTATTACTCTGCCTTCTGTAAAATCAATACTTAATTACCTCACAATCCGCCCTTACCTACACACACTCGTTTTTCAGAGAGAGGCTGTCATCCATGATGGAAAGCAGACACTCGTAAAATGCATACAGACACACACACACACACATGTACACACACACACTACTACTCTCTACTCCCTAGATTCAATTCCACATTAACTAAGAGATTACGTTTATGGTAATAAAGGAAGGGAAGTATGTGAGATTGTCGCAACCATCCGTAGGCAAATGGGCCATAACTCAGATCTAATAAGAGCGAGAGGAGGAGGCAAAGCCCCTTCTGTTCTCTGATTCATTTCTACCACGCACACATGAGCACCGGCGTTCTCCTTGACTCCATTTACAAAGCTGGTAGTTTGGAAAATAAAGCCAGGAAAGCGGGTGCTTTTACATGTAAGAGATTAATAATCCGGCCGTATTAACGAATTGTAAATCAGCTTCTCCGAAAAAGGAGGGAAAGTAGTCATTAGGTGATGCTTTTTATTTATTTATTATTATTTCTCTGCAGGTCTGCATTAATGTAACCTAGCCTCGAGCTAGGCAGCTCCAACTAGAGAGAGAGAGAAGCTAATAAAATCCCATTCTCCGAGAACCCGTCCTGATTTTCCTCCCTTTTTTTCTTCTTCTTTTTTTTTTTTTTGATTGAACGCATCAGGGAGAACAATTACAGAACACACTTCAGGAGGGCTGTACAGAAATACGCAAACGCAGCAGCAAGCAATTGCTGTGTATACCAGGATGCCTGTGTCTCTGTGTATTAATGTTTCCTTTCCACCGGTTTCATGTGTTTGATGTCTTTTGAGACAAAACCAGACCAAAGACAGGAATCTGGATTTCATAACGTGCTATTGTGCCCCCTTAATACAATGAAGATTAATGAACGTCTTCAAAGTATGCGAGTTCAAAAGCGTAATCTTATGGAGCGGCTAAAAGAAAAAATTAATTTAAAAAAATCCATGCACGGTCTTTTGAAATTTGTTACCTGAACAACGAAAGAGATCCTTTTTTTTTGTAATGATCCCCCCCCTACATTATTCTAATCACACTGAACAGGCTGAGTACTTTCTTTATAAGTTTTAACCCTGACATGTGAGACGTTAGAATAACAGAAAGTGCACACTGTGTCCTCTTTTTCCAATTTACCACTTTGAGGATCAGGATCTATTTGTCTGGATTCCCTCCAGGTGAAAGTTCTTACAATTGTGTACTCGGTTTCCACTTAATCCTAGAGTGTTTGCGCCACTTTTGACAACAAGATAGCGGATTACGAGAAAGAATGTGTACTCTAGGCAGCACAGCAATTTAAGGATTTGGAAAGTCATGTAGTGTGCGCTTAGCCTAAGGCACCGTCCGTATGTTTACGTTTGAAAACGTCGCTTTTACACATGAAAACGGCTTTTTGCGTCGCCGAGCTTTTCGGAAGAAATCCTTCAAATGAAAAGAAAACTCCGTTTCCGACGTTTTTCATGCAATGCCGACATTACTCCATTGCGGTTTTGAATGTGTTATGAACGTGCTGGGACTTTAGATAGCATACGAGGGAGAATCAGAAAGTAAAGGCCATTTTTAAATTAAGTGGAAATTAACTTGGAGAGCAAAAGACAAAGCATGGAGTGGAGATCTGTCTTCTCCAGTGAAAAAGAAATTCAAAAGACAGCTCGTTCTTTTGGGACATAAACGTTCCTGTTCTGGAATTTCTGCATTTCCAAGCGCATGGACAAACACTGAACAGTGCAAATTCCTGTGCATTGCTGCGAAATGAATTTAAACCGGCAATTCACAGCAGAAGAAGAGGAATGCTGTCCAAAACTGTCTTGCTGCACCGTGCATGACAGTACATGTCCCCATACAGCCGCAGCGACAGTAGAGACAGTGCGACGGCTCGGGTTCCAACGTCTCCCACGTCCTCCTTACAGCTTGGATCTGGTGCCGATCGATTATCACATCTTCAGTCCACTGAAGGAGGCTCTGCGTGGTTGCAGATTCACCTCATGAAGTAAAGGAAGCTCACCTGGCTTTGGGAGCAGCTGAAAAACTTCATACAGTAGCTAGGTGAACGATACAAAAAAGGTGTCCTCTTGTATGGGGACTGTGTGGAAAAATGACATAAATGTTCTGTTGCTCACAGTTACTTTCCCTTACTTTTCGACTCCCTCTCATAGTTATTCATTTGTGGTATTATGTCTCGTTTGACATACTGCTCCTGAATCCGCCGCTCCAGCGCTACAAACCTTATTGTGAATGAAAAATTTGAAAGCCCCAGGAGAACGATTAGCTTGTCTGACAATTTCTGATCAGAGATTTGTGAGGTTGAAGCGAGCGTTTACGCAGTTCATCGTCTCTACGTCTCCGTACACATCAGAGGTTCTCTTAGAAGAGAGATTTTAATCATTGGTGGATAACGTCTGTCCAAAATGGGGGCTTAGTAGGGAAACCTGTCCGAATGGAATCCTTTCAGGAGTAGTGGCTCCCATTTTGTACAACTCCCATTTTGTAAAAACTAGGGTTGCACCGATACCGGTACCAGTATCGGGTATCGGGCCAATACTTTGCTAAAATACTCGTACTCGTCCATAAAGTGCCGATACCATGAACCGATACTCCTATTTCACTGATCGCTT
>JAQMCW010000018.1:9191514-9204825 GCA_030068335.1 Chrysichthys cranchii
GTATCGGTATCGGCGAGTACACAAATAAAAATACTCGTACTCGTATCGGTTTGGAAAAAAGTGGTATCGGTGCAACCTTAGTAAAAACAATAGGTTTCAAAACAATTAGACTATCTCGGTGATGACCTCTAATATCTTATCCGTAAACTAGCAAATCATCAAGCCATAACTACGATGCTACGATCGAAAACGAAAGGATGATCTTTTTGTGAGACAAGTGATAGTTGGATGTGTTGTAAATGTGAATGTGAACCCATTTACGGCATACAGCCTATCATATATATATTTTTATATTTTTATATACAGGACTGTGCAAAAGTCTTAGGCACGTGCAAAGAAATGCTGTGAAATAAAAATGACTTCAAAAATAATGAAATTAAATCTTTTTACTTTCGAGAATAAAAAAAACCCCACTACAATGCGCAGCAAACAGGAATAAACTAAACAAAGTCAATATTTGGTGTGACAACCCTTTGCTTTTATTTATTTATTTTTTTAAAAATAGTAATCCCGGGTACAGTTTGTATAGTTTTATAAGGAAATGAACTGCATGTTTTTCTGAGCATCTTGAAGAATCTGCTAAAGTTCTTCTGGAGACTTTTGCACTTGCTCACTTTTCTGCGTGCAAAAACCCAGGAACCTTCATCATGTTTTTTTCATTTGAAAAGTGCTCTCTTATGTCATATGTTGCATTGTTTACTGACATACGAAATTTTGCAAATACTGTACAATGTTTTTGGAAAAGTAATATTTAGATGTCTAAATTTTTTATTTGGTACTGACTCAATGCAGAGTTCATAAAAATTAACATTTGTGCCTGAAAAATAGGGTGCCTAAGACTTTTGCACAGTACTGTGTATGTGTATGTGTATGTATATATACACACACACACACACACACACACACACACACACACACACATATATATGCACTGGATTGTAGCCTAATACACATAAAGGTTAGCATTATACTGCGTTAAGTGTATAATCACTAAAGACATCAGGAATCTCTACCAACACGTGTAATAAAATCTGTTCGGTCGTACTACAACAATAAGTGTCATAAGCGTTCGGATATACGCAACCCAAGCTAAAGCTAGTCAACTGTAACGTTTACGTCGGTGGGAAAAGTGCTAAGATTGCCAGCGTTCCCTTTTAGAACAGCTCTCATACGCAACTCCGTTAACGTTATACTTGAGGTGTTTGACGTAACAGGTTATGGATCACTATCGCCACCTACTGAGCTGGCGTGATCGTGCGAATGTTCTTTTTGCAAAATTGAAGAGTAAAAACGTTTTTTTTATTATTATTATCATTATTTTATTCACATAAACTGTATCCACATACATACGGCCAGCAATATAAAAAACCCCACAACGAAACAAAAAAAGCAACAAAAAAACCCACACAAACATACACATGTGAGCAGGTCCTGAGACTACACCTATCAACACCGCACAGACACAAGCGGCGCCTCACGGCCCCACAGACACTGACAGTATCTTCATAACGTTGTTTTTGCATTCATTTGACATTTCGCTAGCTCCATTTGTCTAGCTACAATGTCTGATAAGAAATTCTAGCCCTAGGTTTTTGGAAGTCTCCCTCGCTGAGCTCAGAGGCCCCGAACTCTCTCTGCCAGCAACCCCTGCAGTTTCCCCGAGCCCTGCAGTCTAGCCAGGAGCTGGAGGAGGAATGAAATCATTACGGCAAAAGCTGCAACCCAATCTCATTAAAAGGAAAATAAATGGACCGCTTTGTTCTCGCGGGTTGCTCGGATTCGGCTTCGCCCCCTCCAGCTCTTTCACATGCACGCCACATAAATCCAGATAGGTGGACGGATGAACAGATAGGTAGATACGTAGCGCAGGAACCCTGATAGACTGGTAGATGAACAGACTGAAAGATGTTTGTAATGTTTCTAAAGAAGATGATGCTTCAGACGGACCTCCTTAGATATGTTTGCTTTATAACATAGTAACTATATATATTAATTAAGGACATCCACTAGATAGATAGAGAGATAGATAGAACTCTCTCAGACCAACATATCTCTGTGTCACACACACACACACACACACACACACACACACACACACACACACACACACACACACCAGAGTAATGATGAAGTAAGAGAAGGAATGAATAATGTTTTCTTTCAGGTCCTACATCAGCAGCCCTTCTGAACTCACGTTAAGTAGTTTCACCTTTCAGTGCTGTTACTGCAAATGGCAATAAAGCAGGAGACAGAGACAGGGAAAGACAGACAGAGAGAGAGAGAGAGACAGAGAGAGAGAGAGAGAGAGAGAGTAAACTACACAACCCCATCTATTTTCACGAGAGGAGAGACTGAGCGAAAAATAGGCAATTATTCTCCAAGCTCGGGGCAGGAAGGGAAGCAGTCTGCCACCACTGCCGCTGCTTGGAGTTTTAATCAAACACCTTTAGAAAATGACACAGGGAGCAATAAAGCTTCAGACAGACTCCAAACATCAGTGAGAGAACACTGAGCTCGATTAGCCCTAGCCTGGAAGGATAAGATAGGCCACTCGGCAGCAAGGCGCATCAAGACCCTAAAAAAGTGTACGGGGTAATCGATGCTTTCTGCTCCAGTGGCTCCTGAGGGAAAAATCAAGAAGGCTCGGCTTTCTGCTGACAGAGACTCCATCGGCGTGTGTCTCCCCGAGGCTGTATTCACCAGTTTCACACACACCTAGCACGTCCAAACGGTATTTATACACACACTTTCACGCTGTATCCAACCAGGTCACTTTTAAAGGTGTCAGATGAAGTGGTGTTTTCTTTTCTTTCTTTTTTTTTTTTTTTAAGAGAGGCGACACAGAGGAGCTGGTGAGTGTAAATCTGGAGAGAGGGACAGTCAGTGGCCTGTGAAGAGTATTCAATCTGGGAACAAATATGTGAACTGAACTGTTTACCTGAAGTGATTTGTGTTCTGTGTGTGTGTGTGTGTGTGTGTGTGTGTGTGTGTGTGTGTGTGTGTGTGTGTGTGTGTCTGGAAAAAAACCCAAAAAAAAACAAGCTGACTTAACTTTCGTGCTGAGATCTTTTACATTTTTAACATTGTATATTACGAACACTTATGCAACACCCACCCACCCCCGCACACACACACACCCCACACGCACACACACACCCCACACAAATATATACAGTGATGCACAGATTTTCTGAAATTAGCTTTCCTTATTATCTACTTGACCTGAAAAACTCAAAGCGCATTGGGGATGATAGTGAACTAAGAGACACAAATACAGTCAGGCCATACCACCGCATGCACCCCCCCCACACACACGCCCCTAGATGCCACTGTCTTCAAACATGACGCTTGAGAGAGAGAGCAGATCTCTAAGGAGGACATATTTCCGGCACCACAATTCCCAAACGTGGCCTTTAGATCAAAACCCACAGCTCCTGTAGAGTGTGTGTGCGCTCGCACGCGCGCGCGTGTGTGTGTGTGTGTGCGTGCGTGCGTATATGTGTGTGTAGGGGTAAGGGTCTCAAACTGACAGTTAGACCAATGTAACCAGCTAGACATATCTGATTATAAAGCATTACAACAGCCTCTGGCACTGAACAAACAAATAATGGGAACATGAGAAGGGAGCGATTTGTTCATACCCCTACACACAGAGACAGAGACAGAGACAGAGAGGGAGAGAGAGAGAGAGAGAGAGAGAGAGAGAGAGAGAGAGAGCCCATAAATCTCCTTGGGCTGGGCACTACGAGAGAGGATTAGACAGATTTGCATGCCATTAACAGAAAAAAAGAGAAAAAGAAAGAGTGAGTTGGGCATCTGTAGATCATTATTCACAACAGCAGCAGCAATTACTTCCTCTTCCACCACACACACACACACACACACACACACACACACGCTCACACAGCACTCTCGTTTCTGATTGCCCTTACACCAATTATGCCTGCATTGGCCTGCTCACTTAGCTGAGAGAGATGGATTAGAATGAAAGGACATACCAACGGTCACAAACATGCCACAGCAAGCATGCACGCACACACACACACACACACAATCTTACACACACACACAAACACACACACACACGCACACGCACGCACGCACGCTAATACCTGCCCTACCAAGTGTCCATTTTTTGGCTTTGGATAAAAAATAAAAATAAAAAAAAGCTGAAAAGGCAGCGTAGAGAACAAAAAGCTTCCATCGACAGCCACAGCCGTCTCCCAGCAAGCCCTGTGCGCTATGCCAGCTTGTGAGCGTGTGAGTGTGTCGTTTCCCCTTTCAAGTAAACTATGCTGTAGATACAAGAGGACATACGCAGCTTTAATAAGGATGCCCATTATAATGTCCTTTTGCAGCGCAGAGAAGAAAAACACCGCTTTTGTCTCGTATACAAGCTCGAACACGGACAGATGGGCGTCGGCGCGACGTACAAATGACTTGTCTGCTTCCAGATCACTCTGTACTGGTTCCTTTGATTTAGAGGTACGGGACTGTTCACGCCTTCTTTTCATGTTCTTCGGAACTTTTGTAGCAGTAAAAGCATCCTGTTTTCGCTTAAAACGACGAATTATAGCACACAGCAATGGTGCGGTGTTGTGATCGGGAAAGTTAGCCTATTAATCAGTGACGGCTAGTCGTGGATTTATAATCTGGGCTACGGATCATTGCGTTTTCGTGAACTCAGAACGAGCACTTTACATATACAGACGTCTCAAAAGTAAACAGACACCCCTCATTACATAATTTTAGCTACGTCAACACCACCTTGCGCTTCAAACCTTTTAATATATGGTTATTTTTCATTTCAGATGAGAGGATATTAATTGTTTAGAGCAACTCGCCATGCGGCGAACACCAGAAGCAAAAGAGAGTTGTGTGATTTCCGCAGAGGGAGTTTTGTGGGTCAGTCTGAGGGTGGACTTAGCCAGCGTATGATTGCATAAAACCTTGAGATTCTTCTTGTACACGGTCAACCGAGTGATTGTACAATTCAAAAGCAAAGGAAAGGAATCACCGGCATCCTGCTCAGGTCGACCTGGGCCTTCTCACAGGTGTCTCTGGACTGCCAAACGGATTGTTGATATAAATCCACGTTGTACGGGCTGCTGATGTTGCAGAGTACTTCTGTGAGGGATTTCCATCAATTTGGCTACTATGGCAGAGCAACTAGAAGGACGTTTCTAATAATAATTTTAAATTTGTCAATGTGGGCAGCACGGCGGCTTAGTGATGAGCAGCAAGAAGTCACCTCACAGGAAGAAGGTCCTGGGTTCGATCCCCAGGCTCGACCTGGGTGCCTTTCTGTGTGGAGTTTGTATGTTCTCCCCGTGTCCGTGTGGGTTTCCTCTGGGTACTCCGGTTTCCTCCCACATGCACAGAGGAAATTAGGCTAATCGGCGACTCTAAATTTCCCGTAGGTGTGAATGCGCGTGTGAATGGTTGCCCGTCTCTGTGTGTTGCCCTGCGCTGGATTGGCGACCTGCCCAGGGTGTAACCCCGCCTCTCGCCCAAAGTCAACCGTGATTGGCTCCAGCTTCCCCCCGCAATGCTGAACAGGATTAAGAAGCAGAAGATGAATACGATGAATTTGTCGATGTCTATTTACTTTTAAGATGTCTGTGTATACTTAGGGAGCAGGTTCTCTCCCACAGAGCCGCCGTGTTGTGGCACTACGGTAGCCCAGAATGGACAAACCTACTCCGACATAAAATGAATCTGGATGAAATCACCGGAAGAAAGACAAGGAAGAAGAAAGAAGAGGAATCAGTGTTTGCTGGTGCTGGCTAACAAGTTTGAGAACTTAAAGTTTAAAAAATGGAGGATCATGCTTCTTCTTTAGCATGAAAAAAAAAAAAGCAAGGGAGCGTGAACATAAATACTGTATTACGCTACAGGCACCTGATCGTCACCGTACATTCTAATACATGCTTGGAAAGCGAGTGGTAAAAGAAGGGCATTCGGTTGGTTGAATCCTACATAGAGGAGCTTTAAGACAGTTGTTAACATGAAATAATTTGATGTCGATGCCAAAAATGAAAGCTTACGCTGAATTGTTTTATTCATTTATTTTTTTGTTGGGGTTTTTTTTTTATCTCTGAAAGATAGGGCACAAAAAAAAATCCAATAAATTCAAAACCCATACTGTGGGTTACGGGTCAGGTTAGCACGAAGGATTCGTGCATTTTTTTGTTCTTGTTCTTTGTAACGGGAAAAAATTAAACCCAATCACTGCTGCTTAAATAAATGCGTCCAATTTTTCCCAACAAATCACGTTCCCGTGACCGCGTTTCACTTGGTGGGGCTATTTACAGTATGTCACCGCGTTGCTCGTCTTCACAATACTCGTACATAAGTGCATAACGTGGTTCTGGGTTTTCTTCACGGATTTTTCGTTTTTCCTGGAAGATTTGTTTAAAATTTGCAAAACATTTGAAATGGCCCAAACCTACAGACATCCAAATCTGGGTAATAGCTCATTAATTACGTCTGCAGAGCGCTCACTCGCTTTTACCCAATCCGGAATGCCGGTCTTGCCTGGGAGATATTAGCTAAATAGCGTTACCATGATTACAACTGAAATCATAAGATTCTGTGATCTTCATGTCAGGTTATACAATGAAAATCCTCTAATGATAGACTCCAAATAAAAGAAAATGAAAATGTCCCGCTTATGTCATTCATCAGCGTGTCTGATGCATAAAGACATTCTTCCAAGTGAGTTTGAGGTAATAAGGGTTTTTTGTCCCCCATCCATGAGCATGTTTCTTTTAAGTGTCGCCCAGATTGAATCCAATTCAACTTTATTTGGATCGTGCTTTGAACAATGGACATTGTCACAAAGGGGCCTTATGGAAATAGGGATGGAACGTTTTGAATTTAAATGCATCCCCAATGAGATATCATGAGACATAAACATAATCCTATTACCTCTGTTTATTTGTGGATCTTACATTAAAAAAAAATCTGACAGAAATACGTTACGATGGGTTTTTTTTTTTTTTGTTCTTGTTTTATGCAACTCTACGACTGCCAGTCTCAACTTTCACAAATTTCACAACATATGATTTGTTTCCTGTGCCAACAAAATTGGGCTAAGAAGTGTATAATTTAAAGCTTCAGTTATGAACTCGACCAGTGAAAGTATTAAGGTTGCAAAATGCAGCCTATCGCCACCAAGTGCCTCATTCGCAAGTGCCAGTTTAAATATTTTGTGAAGAGTTTATATCCGATGATATAGTGCAGCTTTTACCTCTCAAGCAATAAACAAGAAACAGCCAGTTGGAGCACACTGATAATGACTAAATTGGGATGAAATGCGGTAAAAAAAAGTTTTAAAAAAAATAAATAAATAAATAAATAAATAAATAAATAACCACGCGTGGGCAGCACAGTGGTGTAGTGGTTAGCACTGTAGCCTCACAGCAAGAAGGACCTGTGTGGGTTTCCTCCGGGTACTCCGGTTTCCTTCCACAGTCCGAAGACATGCACAGAGGGGATTAGGCGAATCGGCGTCTCTAAATTGCCCGTAGGTATGAATGTGAGTGTGCATGGATGTCTGTCTCTGTGTGTCGCCCTGCGCTGGATTGGTGACCTGTCCAGAGTGTAACCCCGCCTCTCTCTCGCCCGAAGTCAGCTGGGATTGGCTCCAGCTTCTCCCCGTGACCCTTAACAGGATTAAGCATCAGAAGATGAGTGAGTGACAACCAGAAGTGCAACTTATTTGAGAATCTGGGATGTAAAAAAAAAAAAAAAAAAAGCAAAGCTCTGCCATGTTTGACTTTGGAGTTTTGACCAAAGAAAGAGAGAGAGAGAGAGAGAAAGAGAGAGAGAGAGAGAGAGAGAGAGAGAGAGAGCCACAAGGAATTCCTCTTTGTCTCTCAATGAGAAAAGGATCTCATCTGAAACGAAGTTTAAGACATTCTCACGATCGTATGAATCATCGCAAATAATCTGAGCGGGCCAAATGGAGAGCAAGATTAACAATCGGACCGCGTTTGTGTTTAATCTAATTGATTATTAAATCTGCAGTGACTCACTGGCACTTTAGATTGAACGGGTGTAACTTTAAATCCCTGACCGCTTTTATTCCCAAAACCAGACCTCTTGACCCACAACCGCTCCTCTGCATGGCGGGATTGCGTCCTGTCCCGATCCAAAGACGCTTTCGATAAAAGCGTCTCCTGAATGAATAAACATTGTTATAAAGATCACTTTGTTCCATCAGAATACAAACCGATTTCACGTCGGGTGCAGTTAGAAAAGTTCAGATCGGTAATTATAGTCCACTTTAAAGCTCAAATGCCAAAGCAGTTACTGCTCAAAAAAGCCAACGGGACCCTCAAGTATGCCCTGTAGCCCGAAGTTTGATATCTGGACTAGCATAGAAGAATAACTCTTGCTATTAATACCTCGTCTTTAGTAAATTATTCATGGCACACCTTACACAACAGCAATGCCAAATGAACGCATTCATAATTCATACGTGGCATTAATGGCCGCCATTTCAGATGGCCAGATCTATTCTGAGGGCACTTTGCCTGTCCGCTTTCAAGTGATGGGAGGAGGGATTCTAAGCGAGCTCTCGTTACCCCAGATGGTCTCACATAGAAATCTCTCTCCCCTTCTGTTTTCCATCCTCCTCCACCCCCCCATCCCCACCCCCCCCACCCCTTTTCCAGATCTTTGACACATTGTTTGTGATTGCTGGGATGATTTGGCGATTAAGGGCGCATAATCCGATCACTGGGACACCGAGAGCAAAGCTGGGGCTCAAACACAGTCATGCACTTCATTGCAGCAGACTGTAGATCACGCGTCTTAACCAGCCAAAGGCCAATTCCCTTTCAATTAGCCACCCGAATGGGCTGACTGCATGCCCCCTTTCCCATTTTCCTGCCCATCATGTCTGGCCCATCTGCTGCGGTTAGCCACAGTGCAGCCCTCTAAACGATCCACAGCACTTTTAGGAGCCATTATCAATTAGAAAGCATTCCACTTCCCATATCGCTGGGACTCTGCTCGCTCTTTAACGTTCACCCCTTGCCTCGTGAGCCGAAACACATCACAGGGGGGAAAAAAAAAAAAAGGCGTAAGATGCAACATAATTTAAACAAAATAAAAATAATCCCAATACGTCTGCTGTGCACTCCAGGTCAGAGTGAAGTTTAAGTAGGAGGGTACAGTCTTGCTGAAATGCGTGTCATTACAGTATTCTCACGCTGACTTGGACAGGTTTGTTCTAGATAAGACCAGGAAACGCCAACTGACAAGCACTCCCATCGACTCCGCCGCTGACCGCTATCGGAAATCATAGCGCGTTAACCTTCAGGACGTATCGAGCGTGAACCTGGGTGAACACCACGGACGTGGTGTAATGTACAGGGAGAGGTGCTGAGAAACAGAGAAAAGGGAGAGAGGGGAATAAAAGAGAGGGAGAGGGAAGACAGAAAGTCTCAGGTGGGTTCCTGATGGTTTCTCTGGATGGTTAAGGGTTCTAGATTTCAAAGGGGTCCTACGAGGATTCGTCCGAGGAAGGTGCAGAATGGGTCTTCCAGATGACCAAAACAAACCTGGTCGAGATTTTTTGACTGACAGATAGACAGAGAAACAGCCATGAAGAGAGACAAGCACAGACTACAAGTGTGTGTGTGTGTGTGTGTGAGAGGCTGTGTATTTTTCCCTGGGCTTTTTTGGTGTATCTTCTGCCATCGATGCGCCATCTGTCAAACGGAACACAAGAAGAGAGAATTGTGTGTGTGTGTGTGTGTGTGTGTGTGTGTGTGTGTGTGTGTGTGTGTATATATATAATTTTTCTTCTTATTCTCTTATATGCTGGACCAAACCCGGACACAGAAGCATGACAGAAACGAGCAAGACGTGAGGTTAGATAGGGATGTGTCCCAGGTTACCTCCACAGGCTCATCCTGAGACAAACCTCAAAGGATTTCATTACAAAGCCATGGATGGACATGGAACCCTGAAAAACTGGGCAGAATGTCAGTATTTGTTGTCAGAGCCTGATCTAGGATGGGTTACCTCCACAGACCCAGCACGAGATGCACTTAAGGAACACGAAATGAAAGTAGATTCTCTGCCACACACTAAGCTCCAGAGCAAACGCAGGCTGGATGGATTAAAGAAGAAAGAAAGAAAGAAAGAAAGAACACATTTTAATAAGGGGAGTCTGACGATTTATTGCATGCACGGGTTTTGTTTTTTCTTTTTTCTTTTTCTTTTTTGGAGACACCAAATTCCCCCAAACACCTAAGACACCCAGCCGGTGTGCGGAGCATCACAGGGATGTCCCCTAACTGGACTTTACGCATCAGTGCAGGCTCCGCGCCGCGCGCGCGCCCAAACAAAAGTTTCCCGGAGACAGCTCGAGAGCAGCGCAGAAGTTAAAGTTGGAGCGCGCGCCCCGCTGAGCTCGAGCCGCGGATTTCTCCTGCACCAATCACATCCGCTCTCATTTACCTTCCATCCCTGAGACAGCCGCCACGGCGCACCAAACCACCAGCAAATCCACACTCATGGTCACCGGCGTCCTCCGCTGTCGCTCCATCCCTTCAGTGTGGAGAAGCCAAGCCGCACTCCTCCTCCTCTCCTCCTCTCCTCTCCTGTCCTCCGCTGCTTCACGCGCTGGGTCCTCCGCTATTCCACAAGGCGCGAGCGTGGCGCGTCACATCGCCAGCGGTAGTAAGGAGCGCGCGAGCGTGTGTGAGCGTGTGTGTGTGTGTGTGTGTGACAGAGGGAGAGGGACAGGCGGCCTCAGTGGCGCGGCTTACTGAGAGCCCGAGCGCGCGGGGACCCGGCGGGCCACGCCCCCTTCTGCTACTCTTTAAACCAAGAGGACCAATCGCGGACCGACGGCTGAAAGTGGCTGACCAATCGCACGCGCGTGTTCCCCTCCCTCGTGCCTTGTTACTCAAAAGCCAAAACTTTTCGAAGCGGCTCGCGAGAGAGACAGCGCGCGAGTGAGAAAGGGAACAGCGCCGACATGCGGCCGAGATGAGTACAGCACTGACAGTTACTAACCAAGCTCGTTATTATTATTATTATTATTATTATTATTATTATTATTATTATTATTACTAGCTGATTCCCCGGTGGCTTCGCTCACTGAGTTCAAGGAAAAAAAATAAAAATGTAGTATTTATAAAATAAGTTTATTAATCAGGTATTTTATTTTTCAACAAATAGCGGTCGGACGTCATTTCCGTTTCAAACGCGAAAAGAATTTTATATATTTAGATCAAAGTTTTCTTGAATAATTCCTTACCAAATAGGTGTTTACTTCTTTTCAATATCAGTAAAATAACTCTCACACAAATAACAACAATTTGTAAAGATGATATAAAAATGGCGTCCAGAAACGAAGTGATTAGTTCAAATGGAAGCGGTAGTGACGCTGTTTCCGGTAATACGCACGTATAATATGTTCTGTGGTCGTACGGCATTTCTGTTTCAAACGCGAAAAGAATTTTATATATAGAGATTATTATTTTTTTTTGTTTTGTTTTGTTTGATGATTATGAGGAGGAAGAGGAGGATGATCAGTATTATTATTATTATTATTATTATTATTATTATTATTATTATTATTGTTAGTAGTAGTAGTTGTTGTTTGATTATGATGATGACTAGTATTATTATTGTTGTTGTTGTTGTTGCTGATAGTACTAGTTGTTGTTTTGTGATGATGATGATGATGATGATGATGATGATTATTATTATTATTATTATTATTATTATTATTATTATTATTATTATTATTATTTTCTGTAGTTGTCGTAGCAGTAATAGTAGTTATAGACCTAGCATTTCCTGTTGTCTTACAAATTTCTATTTACTTCTGTTTTCAAGGATTTTGTTTTTTAATATTTGGTGTTTTTGTGGCCTTGTTTTTCTTTTAATTTATTTGTTACTTTATTGCTTACCTATCAACATAGCTAATAATAATTTAAACTCTCCCTTAACTAAGGCTTACTTGTTATGGCAACCCAATGCCTTATCACAAAAGGAGGGTCACTCCTGAGATTTACTCCCAAAATTTCTCAAAGTGTAAAAATCATTGTCCAATATCATGTATAAGGAATATATCTAGGGAATAAGGAGCATGGGGTACTCTCTCTCTCTCTCAGATTCAGATTTATTGGCATAAATAATAATTTATTGCCATTACTAACAGTTCCCAAAGCATTGATTGGGGAAACAGTAAACCAAATGATGCTGATGGTGTGTGATAGCGTGACAACAGGAGCTCATTGAGTGTTATGTGTTAGTCGTTTCTAAAACACTCATTAGTATCCATAGCTTAAAATCACTGTATCATTATTTATTCAGGCATATGATCATAGTCATAAGGCTTTCTTTATATCCTTAGTCAAATGATGTTTATGAATAATTCTGAATGTTGTCATCTTCCCCACGATTTTTTTGTCTGTATAATAACCAAAATTTTCAGCAAAGAAAACACAGTTTATTTCATGAGCTCAGGGACTGTTCAGTGAAGGACAGCACCATGTTCCCTGAAGCACACACTCCGCCCGCTTTACCTTGGTTTTTATATCACAACACTTTGAAAAACAGGAAATGAAACAAGACTTATTAGCCTGATGTGCAGATGGGATGTTCCGACACATTTGTGCACGAGGTTCATCTTAGTCTAAAGTGTATCATAGTTAAACCTTGATGTTTAATCATCTAAAGAAACAGCAAGGTACAACAAAATCAAATGATGTGTATCATGTGAGGAAAAGAACATGAGATCATCGCAATCCAATAACGACATAACAGTTATAATTAAACACATGGTACTGCACTAAACATTTCAGGGAAATGTTCAGAATGCTCAGAAGCCTATTAGGAGGGTCAGACATTATTACAGCAGACCAATCAAACTGAAGATGGGGTCAATGAATACATAAATCAGAAGGAGCTTAAGGTTGTATAAACTGAAGTCAGACGGGATTTGTTTTTCATCTTTGTTCATCTCTGTCAGTCTGCATGTGCAAGTCTTTGTGTTTATACAGCTTTTTCTTTTGGACTGATGAAACATAGTAAAGAATAGTTTTGTCTGGACTGAGGGGTTTGTGGATCATCTTCTTCCACAACAATAAAGATAGATAGATAGATAGATAGATAGATAGATAGATAGATAGATAGATAGATAGATAGATAGATAGATTGGTGGGTAGGTGGGCGGGCAGACAGATAGATAGATAGATAGATAGATAGATAGATAGATAGATAGATAGATAGATAGATAGATAGATAATGGATGGACAGGTGGGCATACAGACAGATAGA
>JAQMCW010000018.1:9260399-9272179 GCA_030068335.1 Chrysichthys cranchii
TGTGTGTGTGTGTGTGTGTGTGTGTGTGTGTGTGTGTGTGTGTGTGTGTGTGTGTGTGTGTGTGTGTGTGAGATCTCATCCACACTCCTCTTCCGCTTCTCATCTAAAGAAGCTTAACTTAAACTCTCCCGGGGTTATCATTTTGGCAATCTCAGTCCTAAGATCCACACACAATCAAGAGCGTAAAAAAGTAAATAAAAAATTTAGCCACTGCCCAGCATGCCATATTTCCCGCTCAAGCAATATCTCCCACTTAAACGTGCTCTCTCAGGAATTACATGTCATTAAAATGACAATACAGTTTTTTCTTCCTGTGTCTTTTTTCTATCTTTCTCCATCTCAGTGACCGCTACGTTAAACCTAAAACAAGCCCGAGACTGCTTCCGAAGTCAGAAATGGAAATGTGTGCAGTTCTTTTTTTTCTACTGACGATTTGTTCACTTCGGCGAATTTGAAATGTGCCCTGCGAGGCTGCTATTACTGCAAGTTCACCGGCTGTGTCGTGTGAGCCTCAGTGCTGATCTTTTTTATGTGGTGGACAAAAATAGCACTTAAAAGCAGGTCTATAACACTTTACACAGCAGTTCGGAAAACAGGACAATGTTTACACAGAGGACACGAAAGTGAGGGCTCGTGATTAACACAAAAGTTAGTGCAAGATACATCAGGCTTTATGAGAGAAAAGGGGGTGGGACACACTAACAATTATTATAACTATACTGTGATATCTGGACCCACGAGCGTTGCTGGTTTGAAGACCTCGTGGGGACAATTTCTCATGGGAACAAACAATTTTTCCCATAAGGAATAATGCGAAAGGGATTCATTGGTTTTCCGGCCCAAAATACCCCCCCCATACAAAACATTTATAGGCACAATAATTCAGCTTATAGTGACAATATAAGTAGTGTCGATTGAGAATATCATATTTTTCAGCATATTAGACACACTTTCATCAATAAATGCATAAAAAACTGCACTATGACCGTACACAAAAGAGACCAAGTCCCGTAGGCTAGGCTGCTCAGCGTACGCTAAGCGTAGTTTTACCTTTAGGAAGCATTTTATATATAAAAAAAACATTCATACATTTACAAGAGTGGATGTAAACATACGGATCATAGCGCCGCCCTGGTGGCATGTCGCGGCAACATAAAACAGCTGTTAGAATGAGCCGCTGAAGCAATCGAAAGCAATCGAAAGCACAAAAATAGTTCACGTGATCTCAAAGAGACGCTAACAACACAAGATGCTGTGAGGGACTGACCGCCGCTGACCCGCGTGGGCTAGTTTCCCTTCTTCTCCATTATTTATACATAGAGATAACGAGGCGGGAGGCTCACGATCCCGCTCGTGGCTCCAAAAATCGCTCGTGGGTACAGCGAGATTTTATTCAATAAAAATTCTCGTGACTCAAGTTACTCGTGGCCTCAGATGCTCAAGGGTACAGGGAACACCGTACTGATATAGAAAATAATATTATACTAGATTATTATTATTGATTATTATGCCTGTTAAATATAAATTAATTATATTAAATAAGGCTCCCTATGTGTATTAGTTAATATCATTTTGCAGTGTACAGTGATCGCGGGAGTTAGGTTCCAGACTCAGAGTTTAAGCCTTAAAATCCCCCTCTCGCACACTTTAAACACTTTTAAAATGATTAAAACACACTTTTTAAACACATCATAAACGTATCTGATGCGTATTTGGATCCTGCCCGTTGTTCTATCCGAGATTGCGCCGTGTTAGCGGCAGCCAATCAGAGCCCAAGAGGATGTAAAGCACGCTCTGATTGGTTGAGGTTCCTTCTTCAGACGATAACGCGCCTTGTAAGAAAACAACCGGTTATTTCAGCTTCCCAAGGAACATTTTTCATCTCGTGATACGCGAGACTCTTGGTCTCCGCCTGTAGCAGGGTGTTTTATGATTTACTATATTGCTTAAATATTCATTAGTTTACATACCTATGGAATTTTTACTGCATTTTTATTTATATATGTGTTCTAATTAATACATTAATATGTTAGCATAGAAAATAGATAGCTAGAAACCGCAGATTTCCACGATAGATGATTCAGTATGTTCTACAAAAAAAAAAATAAAAATCTGTGATACAGCGGGACCGCGACCGGTGAACCGTGATATAGCGGGGGATCACTGTATTACCCGTACCTGTATTAGCACTGACTAAACAGAGATTAAATTTTCATTTTAAAAGTGAACTTTACCATGGATTTGTAACGTCTAAAAGTGGGTCTTTACCAATCATATCACATCACTGCAAAGGTAACTGGTTCATGATATTTCATTGCAATGGACTTATTAGTTTTCTATTATTGCGGTCTTCCGTTTACATTGGTCTTGGCCAGAAAATAAGCCCAGATCCAAACCAAAACTGAACTGAGCATTAAAAGCTTATACAAAAAGGTACGTTTCACACCTTGTTCATTTTCCCATGGGAATTGCGATTCATCCCTTCGGCCAGCTTTCAAAATGAATAATCTTTAACTTGGCTACCAGGCTCATATAGCTTAATTAATATAACCCTTGTGTTGCATTAAATCATTTCTACACCTTCTTGGGTCAATTCTGAGTCTGGTCTCTTTCACCGACACTGCTATAACACGCACGTATCATTCGGACTATCCCATCAGTGTTCACAGGATGGAGGAAGAGAAACGGAGCGTCCGTGTGTGTGTGTGAGAGAGAGCGAAAAGAGAAAATGGACATGACTGATATCGGTATAATATAAGTGCAGACTGAAAAAAGAGAACGCGAGAGATAGGCAAGATGTAAACAGACAGAGAGAGAGAGAGAGAGAGAGAGAGAGAGAGGAAGGGGAGAGAAAGCAGGACGACGTGAGAGAAACACACAGAGAAGGACGGCAGAAGTGAAGAGAAAGAGACAGTTGGGTACTGAGCAGGCATTAAATATTGATGCGGAGAATCTAGCAGTCTCACTCTCCATCCTGCTGTCAGCTGTTAGTGATTGATCAAACGACACCGTAAATCCAGTTAAATCCACACATGCACGCACACACACACACACACACACACACACATGCACAAACTGGTCAATACATCACACCCTCTCTTTGTCTCTTGCCACTTATCCTTGTGCCTTGTGGACATCTCTTCGTTCTCTTTCGTTTTTCACTTTTTCTTTCTCTCTCTTCTCAAACCTTAACATCTTTTGATAGTCAGATCCCAGATTGCTTTTATTTCTAAATTTCTCCTTTCTTTGGATAAATATGCCTCTCTTTCATTCTCTCTCTCTCTCTCTCTCTCTCTCTCTCTCTCCCTCTCTCCTGATGGAAATAATAGCAGATCCTTTAAAGTCACCTTGATTAGTCACAGTTCTGTGTCCTCTGGCATGGCAGTGAATCACCATTCTCAAGTCCAGCCTCCACATGCTAGTCCTGCTAGATGGCTTTCAGCTACACACACACACACACACACACACACTGTTGATCTTTTAAGTCTGGCACTATATCTGTTATTTACTTGAAATGTAAAAGTAAATCGAAGTCAGAATGTTGCCATGGTATTTATTTGCCTACTTCATCTCCCATATGATGTAAAATACATGAACCCACCGTTGACAACACAGCATTGCTGCCCTCTAATCCTTTGCCCTTTGCTACCAGAACTCCATTTAAATCAGAAGGAGCACTAACACACAGCACATCTCCTGTAACTCTATTTTGGATCATGCCTGTACAGTTGCGATGCACTTCACTCGAATCAAATGAGACAAGTGCTGGATACGAATCATCTCATGGGTGCAGTTTGTGCTAGACAGGTGGTGTAATGACTCCAGGATAGCTTGGCAACCAGTAGTAACGTCAACCGTGATGAAATATTGTTAGCGTTTCAGAGCACACAATGCACAACAGAGGAAGCACAAAATACACAACGGACTCAGCGAGGGAGTGGGGAAGAACTCAGACTGTAACATCTGTAAGAAGTAAAGAGAGTGCCGCTTGTGCTTCTGGATGGAGATAAGTCTTCTGAGATATTGACAGTAAGAACTGCTGATTTCAGACAAAATAGCATTGATTCAAAGTAACAGCTTGGTTTATCAGGAAAATCCAAGCCTATCCATCCATTCATCCTCTTCCCCATTCTTTTTCTCCCTTTTCTGCTTTCAGTAGTGAAGGAAAGAGAATGGCGTCATCCTTCCACAGGATGTCAATAGCTGAACTGTGAGGTGCCCATATAGTACTCCCAAGTATGTATTTTTACACTCCCTTGCTGTTTCTCATGATGAATAATAAGTATGATCCTCCATCGTTCAGAATTTGGATCCTCAAACTTAGCCAGCACCAGAAAACTCTGACGCTTCTTCTTCTTCCTTCTTCTGTCTCTTTTTTGATTCTTCCTTCAGATTCATGCTGCCGCTTGTAAAAGTGAGAAATGCTGAAGGTGCTCTCTAGAGGTTTGTCCATTTTGGGCCACGGCACTGACATGGCGGCTCCACGAAAGTGGACCTGCTCCCTGTGTAGATATAAGGGACTTATTCTAAGCTTAGAGAAACAAAATGAATCATAATTGTGACCCGCGTTGGCAAAATGAGTTGGAACGCGCGTAGGCTAATTATGAGCTAAGAGGCAAAACATGGTTTCGGTCAAAATGAGATTTTCTCAAAAATGTGTCCATAAAGCCCTCATTCATTGATCCTCATGATAAAACAGCAAGAAAAACATTCCAAAGTACTTTTATTTTAAGGTTTTGTTCATTATGTTCTTTCGTATGGCTTCATTAATGATTCCTTTGGCGTAATATTCCATGATAAATCCGTGTTTTTCACCACGCGCTCGCGGCGAGACGGGGGAATCCCCCTACCCATGTTTGGTATCGTTGTGAAGCGTAGTTCCTCTACTTCCTGATAATACACATGGAATTCCCGAGGACGCTTTTATGAACCAATGGGAAGCGAGTTCCCAAACCCCATTACACGTGGTCGACTTCAGTTGGACGTAACTCGGTCGTTTTTTTGTCCGATTTCAACAAACCACGCCTCATTTTGAAGGTCTTTAGATACACAATGTGGAAGTAACGATAACTCACTTTTGAAAATGTCCTCATTCCGACTCATTATGCCAACACGGCTCACAATTACATGCAACTATACACTAAGGAAACCATACTCATGTATGCCAGCTCCTTCAGCTGCATTATTATCAAGAATTGTTCAAAATTGGACCTAACAATGCAAATGAGACAGGACCTTTCAACCATCTCCTGAGTCTGAAAACAAATGCAAGCTTACTCTTGTCACTAGACTAGTAAGTACACGCAAGGAATATTCCTTTCTTTGGTTTTATTTATTTATGTAAAACATGTTACTGACGTATAATAAAATAATCGAATGTTATAATAGTCCTAAGTAATAAATCTGGTATGCAAAACGTGTAATTAATCAATGTTTGAGTTCTGCTTTTGCATGCTTTTCACTGAATCAATACTTTATCGAGATGTGTGTGTAAGTATAAGAATGTTTCCTTTATCTTGTAAGAATGGTTCAATCTTTCATTCATTCAGCATCGGTAACCACTTTATCCTCATGAACGTCACAGTGGATCCAGATTGAATCCTTATCTCGGGAACATGGGGGGGCAGGGGGACCAAAGGAAACCAAAGAAACCCAGATGAAACCCATTCAAACACGAAAGGAATGCGAGAAACTCTCCAGGAACAACAGAAAGTAACTAAAGCTAAGGATCAAACCGAGCTACATTAAACAGTGTAAAATACCCTGCTCGTGTGTGCCTGTCACCCAAATTAAATGCAGCTTGTTTCAATGTAAGTTCCTAGAAAATAAAACGATACCTTTCACTACATCCAGTGTCTGACAGAATCCACCTGTCCTCTCCACTTTTGCATCCGCCATGGTTTTTGGAATGGAAAAAGGGAAATCATCTATTTGAGACGTTTGTCTACATACTAAAAGTGTCCCAAGAAGTATCATGGAACAAGACGGGAATTCAAACAAGGCGATGTCAACACGAAAATATTTTGAAAAGTACCAAATGCAAGACGTTTCACCATAAGCCTCTTGGCCATCAGACCTTATTTCATGAAGGCACTGCAAATCATCTAGCAGAGATCGAACAGTTACATCAAAAAGAATGAATGGCTAAAGGTTTGCCAGACAACCTGGCAGAGTCTGCCAGAGATGTCAGGAAATATATGTGGGGCAGTGGATCATTTCAGCACAACTGAGAAAATGCTGTTCAGAGTACCGGTATATGAAGGACTGAAGGCCATAATAAAAGCCAAAGGTTTTGTCTATACTCTGTTTACTGTCCATACAGAGCTTACTGGCTGATGGTAGCTTATAGACAAGTTCTTGTTTCAAATAAGACGTTTTGCTCTTTTTCCTAATACTAAACACACGTGAAAGTCACTTTAATTCTGTAACACCGTAAGGCCAGCATGGCTCTTCAGAGTCATGAATAATTGTACAAGCTGTATGCTACCATTTAAAAAAAAAAAAGTATGTCAGTATACCTTTGGTGTCCGTACTTCTTAGGCTTATTACATTGTGTGAAATATACTGCTAGGGCCTTGAATTCTCACTGAATGGGAAATGACTCGGAACTTGCAGCTGCTAATCCATGCGGCGCAGGACAACCCATGTTGCTGAACGTACTTCGAGAAGTAGCTTGCAATAGCATTTTTTTTTTTCTTCCAAAATTCAGTGCCATTTCATCCTGCAGCTCTAAGCTAGTGTTTTCATTTCTTCATTCTCATTTAACATGAATTATAGGTCTGATCATGCATTTCAGAAAACTGATAAACAAGGAAGAAACAAAATTGAGTAGTGAAATAAAACTGCAGGAACACAATCGATTCACAACTAAATGGCAAATGATTAACAGATTAACATTCTGATGATCATTCATTATAATGCCGTCCTTTTTATTCTTCCCTAAAGTAAGGTGACCAGATTTCTGGGAAACGAACCGGGGACATTTTGGTCAAAACGGGGACGGCGGGGGGGTGGGTGTGCTCATTGTTAAAATGTTGCCTCCACCGGGACGATTGACGCCCGGGGAGGGCTGTTGTGCATTGTTATGCTGTTGCCACTGCCGGGACGATCGATGAGCGGGGGAGGGGGTGGGGGCAAAATCGGGGACAGGTGCAGCTGGGGACAAGGCATCAAAAACGGGGACTGTCCCCAGAAACCGGGGACATCTGGTCACCCTACTCTAAAGGCATGCCTCATTTCTGTTCCTCGTTGTCAGGGATGTAGTCCAGTATGGGGCGGAACCAGGAAGTGAGGGGTCAGAGGGCGTGGTTCTATATGGTTCTGTAAGTATGCACACCTGTTTGTTGTTCCTTCACTGCATGTTTATTTCCCGTTTCCCCTCAGTACATAGTTGAAAACCAGAGAATAGATGACACTAATAAAATGGTTAAAATGCCCTGATTTATAGTGTTATATTTGTTGGTTTTTTTCTTTCTCCATGTTTCTTAACTTCTACTCTCCAAAACAGTGAAAGTACAAGATACATGAGACTCCCAGTTATTGGTTCGGTTGCTGTCCTCCTGGGCTTCACTATGTAGTAATCATGCATATCGCCATTTTTTAGGGTTTTGAAGTCAGCTAGCAACAAGAAAGGGCAGTATAAGAACAATAAGATTTAAAAGTACCATAAATTGATTACATTTTGAGGTCAGTAATAGTTAGGTATTAATTTGTTGTTTACCAGTCTATCTGAGGACGGACTTTCTCTATTATCAAGATAACAACCAAGATCACTGTAGGTCATAGGGTCTAAATATACTGTGCAAACTCAATAAACTGGTTATCCAGCTGGGTGAGAAATGATAACTTACTCCAGACCATCAAATCCATATGTAGGCCTGTAGACCAAACTACAGGAACAAAGTTGGACACAAATGTATAGGATGTCTTGGCATTACAGTTTCCCTTTTATGGAACTAAGGGGCTTACTCCAAACATGTTCCAGCATGACAATGCCGCTGTACACAAAATACGGTCAGTGAAGACATAATTTGCCAAAGTTGGTTTGGGAGAACCACAAGAGTGGCCTACAAAGCTTCTAACCTCAACCCCAACGAGCACCTGTAGAATGAACTGAAACTTTGACTTTGCCCCAGGCCTCCTATCCCGACATCAATACCCGACCGTACTAATGCTCAAAATCTGGAACGGCAAATGCACATGTGTGTCTGATGGTCAGGTGTCCACAAAATTTTGGCCTTATAGTATGTACATGTGTGACCGTGTGAAAAATACATCATTGCTATATTTTTAGCTTTTGGGTAATCTAGATGGCTGTATTTCACCTATCCACATCATTGCTATATTTTTAGCTTTTGGGTAATCTAGATGGCTGTATTTCACCTATCCTCCTACCTAGGAGTGATTCCTGCCTTGGAAACACTGGGATAGCTCCTCATGTTCATGCACACACTTAACCGCTTGTGATTACAGTAGAACCTGCAGGTATCTTGTCCTCCAACTGTTGGCACCTGTCAATAATGTGTCCCTAGCACGGTTAGTGATTTTTCCATCCCCATACTACACACTGATCATTCTTAAACCTGTTACATTACCTGGATTGGAGGGCAAAGGTCTCAGAATCACCAAGCCAACATGGCCAAAGAGACTGCTTATGGGTAACCATTGGGTTACTGCAACCTGGTTCTGCCTCTCACAGCTTTAGGTAGAAGGAATTAAGCCCGAAGAACCTCTGGCAAGCATCTAAGTGCTCCTCATCCAGTATGTATGTCAGGTCCTAGACAGCCTCCCCCTCCAACCCTTACCCCTAAAGTCTCACAAGGCCTGTAAGGTATAGCCTGGCAATAGGACACCGCTCATTGGGTAGTGGCTACATCAGATGAGTGGCTCCTGATCTGTCGCTGAGACCCAAACTACAGTTCCAGCGTCAACTGGCAACTTTTTCAGTGCTTGAATGAATAACCAAAGTTACTAGTCTGACTTATGAATCTGTTCTCTCTTAGGCAAAAGTCCAGTCAAAAAGTTAGACACCACAGTTGTAAACAAGACTTACTTCCTTGGTTCGAAAAGGATCATACTTTTTGTCTGATTCTAGCTTTGTGAGGATTAAAACTGTTCTCTACAGACCCTCTGTTCAAGCCATGCAAATGACTGTTTCACATCAGTAAATCTCAGTCTCCCCTGATATCAATTGAAATCAAGATACTGATATATTTGGATGACTGACTGGTGTATATTACAGCGCTCTTAGTCACACAGAGAATGCTAGCCATCCCGATATGTGACGGCTATTATTAGGTTTGCCAATTAAATTCAGTGAGGCAGTCATGTGCAATACTGGCATCTGCTGAGGATACTAGAACTGACTACGGAAGCCGCTGGCAAAACCCAGGACTGCTGCAGCTACAGACTTTTGTTGGAAAGGCTTTTGTTTGGAAAAAGGTTTGGCAAGGTGCAGGTGTAGTTCTTCACCGTTGATGTGTCAACACACTGCGGTTCTCAAAATGCACTCACCTGCTGGACTCAACTCCTATTATTATGCCTTTTCTTCTCTACCACGGATTCTTACCATTTTACACATTACCAAGTTAAAATTCAGTGACTGAGTCCCAATAGATGGTAAGATTTGGCACCTTCCCCCCAGGTCATCTGCGTCAATTGGTCCGACTTCTTGGTCTGAACTGAGGATGGCAACCCGACAGTGCACGAAACCTTTGTGAAGCAAGGGTCACATGAACAAGGCCCTTGTATGATCATAGGTAGGTGCATTGCAAATGAGGCTCACTTTGCCAACCTGATCTAGTGCACTACTGATACTAATTCTCCATCTACAGTATACTAAAGGTGTACGTGGCAGGCATCATGGTGCAATATAGCAACATGGCTGGTACCTCTGGGGTTTCCCAGGTGTAGTAATGCCTTTCTAAGTTAGGAAAGATGCATTCATCTGCCATTATTCCCTGAGAGCCTGGAATGGGAGGTACCCTTTTTGAATTGCTTAAGACCCCTTCTTGTGAACCTATGCCTTAAGATCAACTGAAACCAACTGGTATGCCTTTATTTTTTTTAATTTATTTATTTTTTGCTAGCATTCGCTTTATCAAAACAAGAGGGAATTGCATGCTCTAGTTCATTGCTGGTCAGATGACTCTGGGGTGACCTTGTGGTTGAATCTGGGATTACTGCCCAAACCAAATCACCCAATTCTTGTGAATCAAGTTAATTCAGCTTGCAGATTTCAATGAAAGAAAGCCCCAAAGTATTATGTGGGTCAGACATGGACAACCAATCTTCAGACTGATCGTTCTTACAACATAGAGAAAAGTCATAAGGGGCTCCCTTGTCTAAGCAGAGACAAGCACATTGGGTGGTGGATGTCATCACCATGGCCTACACATGGGCTAGACACTCAGGCCCTATTGTGACATGCCACAATACAAGGAGATTCTCCTCCTCATCACGGTATTTAGAGGCATGCCACTCTAGGAGGTCTGAGCTGCTGCTCTCTGAGCCTTGGCATAGAACGTACTGTATCTGGGCTCCACAAGCTTAACATCACCTTTCCCAGGTGAATAAGTTCAGCGGTCATCTCCTAGCACGGCACACTGTTACTCATGATGTCGTTGCCGTAAATTATCCAGGTGATTCTAAATGCATTTAATTGTCCGCAGGAGAGAAATGGAATGCTGGTTGCATTTTCCAATTCACTTATCTCTGATATAAGTCTGTCCCCTTTTCCACATACGTCACCTACTGCATATTAGAATGCCTATTTGCATTGATGTATAATGACAACCAATTTAAACTAATGTGAAATTCCTGCAGTGAGAATATCATTGTAATATAATGGTTTGCTTTAAATGTGCCTTCGGACTTCAAGAGCTTTAAACTTCGATGAAATCAAGTGATCAGGAGGGTAAATTTAAACCTTACTAATTATAAGAATATAAATCTGTGCAATGCCAAAGTGCCTGTGCATAAATTATTCAATGCCAAATAAAACCGAAACCACAAACTGGAACCGTCAGACAGCCGCAATAAATTATAAGCACCCTTCTGTACACATCTCACATAAAACGACACCGAGATAAGTCAGATATGTGATCTCTGAAGCCCAGATGTTTAAGATCCTTCATGTAACTTCCAAGCTTCTAAAAAAAAAAAACCCATATTCCCACAGTTTTGAGGTTGACTGGTAAGATGTTTCAGTGATATGATGACGTCTCAGTGATATTTCTACTAATGGAGTACTCCAAGCTGAGTCAAGACTAACCTGTCATAGAACACTAAAACAGACAATTAATACAGGCTAACTACCAGTGGAATATATATACATGGCAGTAAATATACTGTATGAATCAGTCCGTGTCCAGCATCAGTAACACTAATTTACACATTTCTCAGTCATAAAGATGTCTGACTCCAGTGTTAATGTGTCTGACTGATATACACTCGATTAATCAGCGTGATTGAGGGCATCTTGAAAAGGGCAGGCTTCACTTTCTCATGTCCTCTAGTGGATGATGCTTTTACAAGTACAATAATTTCATCCCATAAGTGTCTAGTAGCTAATGGTTCGTTTTCCTCTATAAATCTTGGGTTATTTTGTCACAGCTGGAAGGATTGCTGGCATCAGCTTTCACAGCACATGTTGGAAGCAGACCGCTAATAATCCAGCAGCGTGTCAGAACAGGTGTCAGGTGACTCTCTCTCTCTCTCTCTCTCTCTCTCTCTCTCTGTGTGTGTGTGTGTGTGTGTGTGTGTGTGTGTGTGTGTGTGTG
>JAQMCW010000018.1:9346848-9358993 GCA_030068335.1 Chrysichthys cranchii
CAAGATATCCATGATGGAGTACTTTGAAGGAACTTTTGATATCTTAAACAAAGTTGTGATGATGAGGCAATGTGTAATTATGCTCAAACAGAACGTGCGGCTTATTTTCACTGTACATTATGCAATGAAACCTACCGCTCAAGCAGAAAAAATGTTTGCAGTCATCAGATTTTTGACTCTGTCTAATATTAACAGATTGATTCACCTTCTGGAAATGGTGTGTATTTCCACAGCACAGCATGCTCTGTGACTCGAAGTTCAAATGTATGTTTAGTGATGCAACATATCCGCATACCAACAATTGCTCACGAAAGAGGCACCCTGGTGCTTGGTGCTTGCTTCACCCTTGGTGCCTGGGCCCATCAATCATTGCGTGCAACTATATTTACTATTATACTTGCTATTATAGGACATTTATAATCAAGCAAACCTACAGAAGGGTACCTATATACACATGCATTTAGCTAGACAGTAATAAACATCTTGCGCACATGCGCACACGCACACACACACACACACACACACACACACACACAAACCTACAGAAGGGTACCTATATACACATGCATTTAGCTAGACAGTAATAAACATCTTGCGCACACGCGCACGCGCACACACACACACACACACACACACACACACACACACACACACACACACACACACACACACACATAGCTCCAGCAACTGATCAATATAACCTCATCTGACTGAAAGCTTTCAGACTCATAAAAAGACCTCCAATCGTTCAGTCACAATGTCTGTTTGGACAAGCACATAAACTAAAACTTAGTTATAATCAATTTATCTATACTGAGAGGGGAATTAGTGTTATTCATTATAGTTTATTTTCCCTGATAGCCAAGGAGAAAACTGAAGTATGACATCACATAAGCCAAGGAGACTATTATTAAACCCCTTAACAGATATTTAGAATGAAATCTGGAGGCAGAAGATAAACAGACAGATGGAAGGACGGACGGACGGACGGACAGACAGACAGACAGATAGATAGATAGATAGATAGATAGAGTGAGGCAGCCTGTGAAAACCCTTCACATGGTCAACATTTGACATTTTCTGCTCCATTGTTGAGAACTAAAACATGCTTCAGTTTTGGACGCATCTTAATCACAAGGAAACCTTCAGCATTTTAAACCCCTAAAAATTGTATTTAATGATTTGATTCAAATTCCACTGAAAGATGCCCTGTACTCCAATTATCTGAGTTAAAAATCACTCATGTGGCTAAGATGAAGAACCTAGGTTCCTAAGTCGTTGTCATTCCTGATGAAGTCAATCAGTTCTGTTTTGTTGGGTAATTTCCTAGTTATTAATGTTTTATTACCTTTAATAATTTAGGTAATTTCATTCGTCTTCTGCCGCTTAATCCTGTATAGGGTTTTGGGGGGAAGCTGGCGCCAATCCCAGCTGACATCGGGCGAGAGGCGGGACACACCCTGGGCGGGTCGTCAATCCACCTCAGGGTGACACACAGAGACAGACAACCATTCACACTGACATTCACACCTACGGGCAATTTAGAGTTGCTACTTAGCCTAATCCCCTCTGTGCATGTCTTTGGACTGAGGGAGGAAACCGGAGTACCCGGAGGAAACCCACGCGAACACGGGGAGAACATGCAAACTCCACACAGAAAGGCACCTGTGCCGAACCCGGGGCTCGAACCCAGGACCTTCTTGCTGTGAGGCGGCAGTGCTAACCACTCAGCCACCGTGCCGCCCTAATTTAGGTAATTTGAACATTTAAAAAAATTTTGTTTGGATTTTTTTGTAAAGTGCATATAAGTGTTTTTTTTTTTTTTTTTAAATTTGTTTCGATGACAGGGTAGCCCAGTGGTATGGTGGTTAGCACAGCCACCTCACAGAAAGACGGTCCTGGGTTCGATCCCCGGGATCGGCCTGGGAGTTTTTCTTTGTGGAGTTTGCATGTCCTCCCGTTGTCCACATGGGTTTCCTCCGGGCACTCTGGTTCTCTCACACAGTCCAAAGACATGTACAGAGGGGATTAGGCTAACTGGCTACTCTATATTGCCCATAGATGTGAATGTGAGTGTGAATGATGACCTGCCCAGGATGTACCCCAGCTCTCACTCGATGTCAGCTGGGATTGGCTCCCCTCCCCGCGACCCTGAACAAGATTAGGCAGTAGAAGATGAGTGAGGGTTTCGATGACAGTGTAACAGCCATAAGTATTGCATATGTGTTGTCAGCAGGAATCATTACAAACTGAACTGATGAGGCTTATGCACATTTACATGTAACTATCCTAAAACTTATCAAATCAAGAAAAAATTCACACTTAGCTAGACTGACTGTGTTTACCAATATGTTTGCTAACATTACCAGTATGTTCTTTGCAGGCAGGCACCAAGGCAGTGCTAGAATGTGGCTTAAATAAAAACATCTACGCATCTTTCCTGTCTTTTCGCAGATCTCATCACATATTCTAATAGAATTGTACGTGTTAAGAGTCAAGACTCCATATGTGGAGTGGCTCCAACTGTGGAATGCATTGACATATTTTGCATACACCTAACACTGAGTAAAAAATACAGCAATACACAGGCAAAAGTAACGACAGACTACTGTCAAGCCACAGGTCTTCTACAAACATACCAGAAAATCTATCATAGTGTAACAAAAACAGTTAATGCTGCCAAAGACCGACACAAAATTCTTTGCAGTTTAAGATGTTTAGCAGGGGCGGCAGCATTGGTAGCTGTTTCAACTAGATACATACAGTATAGAGTGGTGGTGATGCAAGTTTTAAAATGTAAAAGTTTTCACTAGTATTCTGAAGAAGAAGTGAAGTCATGCTAATTTTTTATTGATTTATAATATGCAATATGTTATGCAAGGAGGGTTCTGCTATTAAAGGTATAACTACTTGTTTGAACGCTTATTTTGGCTAGGTACTCATGTACTGTAGATTTGGTGTAACTACACGTTTGCTCACAAGCACCTTGCTCAACATTATCTCCACAGATGACATATACATGTATGTATGTATGTATGTATCAGCTTTTCATACAATTTTAGTTGAGATTAGTTATATGTTGCACCAACATACATATATGCTAACTGATATATGAATGTGAATGTGCTACATTGAATGATAGCACATATACATGTGCTAACTACAGATATGCTACCTTTTAGCAGCATCAACTATTATTATTACTTTAAATAAGCATTAACCTCAGTACTAGGTTTTTTCGTAAAAGTGCTAGAGACTTTTACTGGCGCTTCATTTTTTTCTTTGTTCTCCTCTTTTCTTTTTTTTTTTTTTACTCATGCTTTCATATATCAAGCCTAGCCAAGTACAGGGTTTTATAATTGGGAAATTCGTAACCATGTCTTCATAAGCTCTAAGTAATTTCCCCAGTGAATACAACAGCATGGAAAGAAGCCCCACTGTCTTTGGATATGTTGTGATTCAGACTAATCAAAAATAGGCTAATGCATCCTGTGAAACTTGGGGGATTCGAGGGGTCGATCAGACACCCAGTAGACCTCCACGACTCGTGACCCGGTATAAAGCTTCCATGATGTATTACAGTTTGAAAATTATCCAGCCTGTTGCGTAAGATGCAATGAGTGATAGAAAAACATGGCTGTGAAAGATAATATTTGTCTCTCAATATTGTTGTGCTTTGCACAGTTTATTGATTTAGCCTCCTGTGTTTTACATGCATCTTTTTTTTTTTCAAAATAGCATGTGAACATTCAGTTTTTTTTTCCAGTAAGTAAACCTTGTGTTTGGATGTCTGCTTTTGGAGCTTCTTGCAGAGTTCTTGACAATTAAATGTCCCGAATCAAGCCCTCGCTGTAGGTAATACTAAACTCCCATTCTAAAACTACATCACTGAGATGTAGAGAGCTTCTAAATATTTGATAACTTTATACCTACATGGCAATTTAGAGCAGCCAGTTGATGTACTGGTATGTTTTTTGGAAGGAGAGAGAAAACTGTTTGGAGGAATCCCAAAAGGACAAAGAGAGGACATAGAAACCTGCAAGGCAAAGCCATGCAATCTGCTGCACGATGCGACCCATTATTATTTTTATTTGTGGTTGATTTTTTTTTTTATTATACTTGCATCTCCTTCTCAAAATGTAGTTGCCACATGGCCTCCAACATATTACAGACTTACCTACTAGTTTGCTCTGTTCATTTTATATCTATATAGATCATCCCCCTTTTCTCCCCAAACACAGGAAATGATCTTTACAAGTATGCATTCAAGAAAATCTTCTATCTTAAATGTAAAACTTAAAAAAGCGATTTTAAATAGATAACGCCGCTTGTTTATCACGACATAGATCAGATAGGTATTTGGGTAAGAACTATTAACCCATTAGCTTCCGTTGTCCTCATTTGGGGATCATTTATTGAATGGCATAAAAAATAAATGGCATGTCCCATGATCCCCATTTGGGACTTTGACTACAAATTGAAATTTCAGAAATATTAACAGTCATATTTCTTGAAAGTAGATGTTTTTCTTACTATTTGGATGTAAATTAATAGAAACACATGAAAATTTTCAGAAGAAAGATTTGGCAGTTAATGGGTTAATACTGTACTAAAAGCACATTTCATTTATTCAAACCAGAGACTTGTAGAAGAAAACAATATTTGTGATGCAACATAATAGGTTCAGCATCTTGACTCTATTATGTCCAAATTATTAAACAACCCTGACGGACGTTTTTTAGTCACACACCTTTAAAGCTTGTATAAAATACTCAGTTGATTTGTTGTGCTGAGGGGACATTTTGCTGGTCTGTGTTGAGTCGATTTGTCCAATTAGAGGGATAAAGTTACCTAATTAGCCAATTCTAAATATGATACAAAAGATTACAAACGATTCAAACAAACACAGTCTTTAGTGCCACATATACACCGATCAGCCACAACATTAAAACCACCTGCTTAATATAGTGTGGGTTCCATGGTGCCCCCAAAACAGCTCTGTGCCACGGACTCCACAAGACCTCTGAAGGTGAGCTGTAGCTTCTGGCACCAAGACGTCACCAGCAGATCCTTTAAGTCTTGTAAATTGTGAGACGGGGCCTCCATGGAGCAGATTTGTTTGTCCAGCACCTCCCACAGATGCTCAATCGAATTGAGATCTGGGGAATACAGAACACTTTTTCTCAAGTGCTTCATACCATTCCTGAACAAATTTTTTCATTGAGCATTATCCTGCTGAAAGAGGCCAGGAGCATTACTGGATACTGTTGCCTTGAAGTGGTGTATTTGGTCTGCCACAATATTTAGGTAGGTGGTACGTCATACTAACTTCAACATGAAATCTAGGACTCATAGTTTCCCAGCAGAACACTTCCCCGAGTATCACACTGCCTCTGCCATTTTGCTTTCTTCCCATAGTGCATCCTGATGCCATCTCCATGGTCCAGTTGTAATGCTCACATGCCTATTGTAGGTGTTTTCGGTGCTGGATATGTGATGCACTGCGTTCTCTGAAAGCTTTCTATCATAGCCAGCATTAATTTCATCAATCATCAATTTGTTCTAGAGCAGCTTTTCTATTAGATTGCACCAGATTGGCTAGCCTTTGCTCCCCACGTTCATCAGTGTGTCTTGGCCACCCATGACCATGTCACTGCTTCACCAGTTGTCTTTCCTTGGATCACTTTTGGTCAGTACTAACCACCCCACAATATATGTTATTTTGAAAATGCTCTGACCCAGTTGTCTAGCCATCACAATTTGGCCTTTGTTGAATTCACCCAGATTCGTATGCTTGCCCATTTTTCCTGCTTGCAACAAATCAACTTTGAGAACTGACTGTTCACATGCTGCCTAATATATCTCACCTCTTGACAGGTGCTGTTGTAATGGGACAATCAATGTTATTCACTTGACCTTTCAGTGGTTTTAATGTTATAATTTCCCTTACACAGAAAGAAGCCGTTACAATACCTCATGTTTGAGGCAAGGTGGGTGACCTGAGCAAGCAAAACCGCATCAGTGAGTGTGCAATAAAATTGAGTCCAAGGTCCTATGAATTGTGTACACATAAAGGGATTTGCTAGCATGAAGCAATGAAGCATACATGATGAGAAATGCCCAAATATGAGAAAGAACACTTTGGTTCTTGAACACATTGCACTAAGTTGTGTTATCACCAGGGTCTACACTACACATTATGAGTCAAGATGCCATACACTCTGCCTTGCTAACATTTTAACGTCCCTCCTCACTGTTTCTGCTCTGTCCACACAGGTCTCTAACTCTCTATTTAAGCTCATGTTTAAAAGACATCACATTTTACATATGGAACTCAGCATGAGGTGTTCATTGCTAACAACACACTGATGTAACCAAAATAAACAGAGCTAAATAAAGTGATCCATGATAGATCCATAATGCAGATGGTCTTACGCCAAACGATATTTTACACAAACACGCAAAATTCAGACAAATGCCAAAAAAGACATGAATACCTAAGAAAGAATGATCCGTGAAAAAAGGCAATTGACTCTTGGACTCCAAGACAAAAATATGATCCAAAATGAAAACATCTGAGAACAAATACAAGGAACATGGCAAGCAATATGTTTCACTGAGACAAGATTGCCTGAGAATTCTGAAAATCTCTCCACTGATGGCTTGAGATCAAACATCACTAGAGTACATACCATGCCATATTTTACCCAGTGCCAAAAGTAGGAGCTTGCAAGGTAGTTCTTAACCCCGCATGTCCGTGTGTGTGCCTGTCTACTGTTCTACACCCGGATCATTTCAATGAAGGGGCAGCCATGCTTCCTAATCAAGCTTGTAATGAAACTGGCTACCTTGGTCTTTGTTGATTATGAATTTATGCACCATTAAGTACAGTATAGTTAATGCATGCGCTCTATTCCAGTACTCTATGCTGCCATCATCTTGCAACCCTGATTTAACTGGATATAATAGCCTCAATGCTCTGGAGTGTCAGTAATTTCTAATTTCATATTCTCTGTTTCTATCATGATCACCAAAAGAAACTGCATGACGTAACAGGTTTTTGATTGGAGCCTCGGTCTGAATTTTAACAAATAGAGACGGAGAAAGTGCTGAAGTCATGAGAAAAGATATAGCCCCTCACCCTGTCCCTAATCAAGTCATGCAAATTGTTATGCATTTAAGACAGTAATTATGTCATTGATCTTTCATGCCTGAGTTGCAATTATTATTCAATTATTGATTTTATAAATGTATTAGTAATCATAATTATAATAAATCAAAAGGCCTCCCTTTTAGGTCTCCTATAGGTTTTGGCTATAGAAAGCACTTCAAATGAGAACCCATTCCCGAAGCTAACAATCTTTACTTTTAAAAATACCCACTTGAAGAATCCTTTTTATATATACATATATACATCAATACTGATGGATCGTACTTATCCCCCAGCTAAAATGAGAGGCAGGATCTTAAACCACAACCCTTTCTTTCCTCGCGGGAAGTGACCTGCTCATCTCATTCCCCCAGTCATTGGCATCTCGCTCTGTGCTCTGGGGGTATTGGGTTGCTGTGTGTGGTGATGGTCGGGGATGCATGTTTATTTATGTAGGGATCAGCTACAGAAGCATCCCAGCTTTCTCAGCCCTCTCTGGCCCCTCACTGCAATGCATGATGGGTATCAGGCTCGGGCTTTTGTCTACTGCTGGTTTACATTCTATGCACTCAATTTTCACCCTGTCTCACCCACTCTCCTCTGTGTTCTTTTTTTTTTTTCCACATTCTTTCTCTACCCAATGACCCTATGAGATAGTCTACAGAGATACAACAATGAGTCATGTCATAGTGCACTTACTTTCTGAACTGTCAAACACCCCCCCCCACAGAGACATACACATACACATACACAATGTGCTGGCAATGGATACGCCTGGCTGTCCTAGCTGGCCTCATAAATGTCACATTAATCCTCTTGCACACATCAACTGTGATTGAGAGGTACAAAATCATGCTATGATCTTCAAATGTGCAAACCAATATATAATCTCACCGACCCTCTTCTTTAGGATTTTCATGCTTTTAGCCCATGCTCTTAAAAAGGCCTACTGTGAAAATTTTCTTAAGATCTTCTAGTCTGGGTCTATACATTTTTAAAACGGTCAATAAGTGCAGACAAGCAAATGCAGATGCAGGGGGAGGGTTTTAAGAAGAGGCCTCCTGAGTAAATAACCCAAAAAGGTAGTAATCAATAACTGTATAGAGGCAGGAGGTCAGGCGATTGTATGGGCAAACGGATTGTGATGCTTCTTTTTCTATGTCCTGGGGGACATTTTGCCATAAAAAGCGTAAAAAAAAACTAAGGGGTGACTGACCAAGCCATATGGTATTAGGACATGTTTGGAATGGCCAGAGGACATAATACACATGGTTTTCCCTTTGTACTGTGGAGATTAAGTTTGGTGAAAATTACAGCAGGTGTTAATTTTTCTAAGGCCAAGGACATGAGTGTCAAATGGTAATGATATGCAATTAGACTTTGGGTTTTCAGGATCTGAGCAATGCACTGTACATGGTTGTGTTTCAGTGTGGGACACGCAATAAATATATGACCTTGAAAAATAATACTGGAGACTAAATCAATGGCATAGTCATAAGGTCAGTTAGGGTGAAGAGCACATACTTTGACCTTAATGAATTCTTCATGAAATGCCTCATAACAGACCGGGTATGTTAACTGACACCTCAACCTTGGGGCTTTCGGTAGATGTGGAGGCACTGGTTACAACAGGATGTAAAATAGAAGTGTCTTGGCAGTGAGGAGAATTTCTTTTGCTGAGACCAGGAGATTATTGGACTGTGCTTTGGGGTTTTGTGTTTTTTGCATATAATGTGAAAAAGGGAGGCTCCTACTATGCAGTGTGCTTGTGTGTATGTTTTGGTTGTACAGGAATTTTCAGCTGATAAACACTGCATGAATGTATGAAGATTGATCATTAATAACCTGTTATGGGCAAAGATATATAGAGATTTCCCTTAAAAAAAAAAAAAAAGGATTCAGAGGAACCAAACCAGAGGGAGCCGATATTAATTAATAACCATGAACAGGCAGGAGGTTCGATTACAAGCATAAACTAAATCAGACAAAAGCAAGAACACAGCTAAAAACTAATGGAAAACAAGACGATCAGGTTAAAAGCAAGAAAGGCACAATATCTGCACAAATTATGATCCGGAGGAAGAATGTACATTTATTATAGGTGGCGTGTCAGATTATTTTAAGGCATGGGCTGACATTGACCTGACAAGAACTCTCATGGTGTTTTGGATTTTCCGTATGGTAAAAGTTTTATGAGGTATTAAAATGATCCCAAATGGCCGTTTGTGTGCTTTCAATTATTTCACTTTGCCATTTTAAATGAGATAAATGTCAGAATTATAGGCAAAGGCAGCTTAATGAATATTAATGGTCATTATCAGCCAGAAGTGCATGCCATATGGAATTATGTTAACAACAACATAATTCTTAGTTATCAAAGAATAATTATTGGAAAACGATGCACCGTTAAAAGGCTTCGAAAGCAATGCTACCAGAGTACGCTAAATTGTAAACATACGGTATTCTTTTCCAAGTTATGTAAACAGACTATTTAACAAAAAAGGTCATGATAAATTCACAAACCACAAATCAAATACAACCTGTCAGAAATCAGCCTGATGTCTTGAATGTTTTCAACTTTGTTTTCTGTAAAGTCTAAATTAGTGAGCTGGTGAAAATGTTGTTCGTCTTGTCTGCGAATTTCTTTAGACTCCGCTGATTTCATACGCCATAGTTTTGTCCTTGAAAATCCTAACGCTCCCTTTCGCTATTCCTATGAATACTTCAACAGACAAAAGGCCCAAGTCTAAAACTTTAACCACTCAGAAGAGTATAATAATCCCCCCATTTAGGTATGATAGTGTTTCCCTCTGTGTACTATATAGTATCATTGAATCACACAACATCAGTGTTATGGTCTCCTATATTGTTATATCTTGATCATCTTTGGATATTATGTCTTCACCACTACTGAACTAATCACATAGGAGGACCCCACCAGGGAACCTTAGAAATGCACCGTTAGCACTATGCGCCATTTTCATGTAGCAGAACAACTCAATGAAGCGGTTACACAACTGCAGAGTCTCACCCCCATTCAGACGCAACGCACATTGATGGCCAAGTCGAGCGATGAAATGAGCTACGCTTTGTTCATCCTGAGACATACAGGATCAACAATGTGGTCTCATATATTGTTGTAACATCATGATTGGCTTCCCCATCACTGATATAATCCAGGTGGGGAAATAAATTCTCCATCACTGATATAATCCAGGTGGGGAAATAAGTTCTCCACTGGGAACCAAAACCATCAGTTGGTGTGAGCATGTAATTTTCCCCCTCCCTGTACATCCCTCCTTTAATTTTCTCCCCACAAACAAGAGAAAACAGGTCCAATTCAGTCTTCTAAACATCTAGGTTTGAAAGGTTACTCATCTTTCAGCAAGGCATGATTATTTAATTAATCTAAACCTTAAAACACCGTTACCGGATTCTGACACGACATTACCTGTGACTGATGGGACTAACAAGGCAGCAACGGTTCATTTTCCTTCATTCCAAAATTTCACAGATATTTTGTTTTTTAACAAAATACTGACCTTTACGTGATTAATACTATGTCGCTAATGTTCTAATTTGTGACTGTTTATGCTAGTTCTATAACATATATTAAAAATATGACAATAGTCAGAAACCGTCCTCCGCCTAAAGTGGTGATTGAATGCACCTATACCATTAACTCACTTCTGCCAAGTCCTTTCTCATACTGAAAAACTGAACTTTCCATATCCCCTTGGAAGCAAGCATGAAGAAGAGCGTTCACGTTCATAAGGCGATGCCTACAAGACCTCATTCCGTATTTATATTCCAAACATGCAGGAGTGCACACACTCTGTAAATCCTAATTATTCATATCAAACGGTGCGCGGTCCATTCAGGGAATAAGCTTAATAACTTCCTGTGTCCATAAATTTGTATTCACATGGATGATTATATGGTAGCGAGGGAAAAGAGCGCCTAGTCAGCATAACAGAAGAGAAGGGAACTGGTAGGTGACGAATTAAAAAAAAGGTGAAAGAGAGGAGGAGGTGAGAAAGGAAGTAAAGCAATTGGGCGATGGAGAAAGTAGAACAAAAAAGAATGGATCCCGAACAAGGCGGGAGGTGAAGGATCACTGTAGGCCGTCTCAGCACCAGAACGTTAGAGAAACGTATGAGCTAATGAAGGGAAACCTCCTGAGGTATTTGATTACATCTTTAGTCCATCAGACTCATGGAAGGATGCAGTGCAATCGAAGCCAGAAAAAAAAAAAAACCCGAAGAAAATAAGAAAAGTGTGACGGCACTCTGTCTGTGACCCGTCTCACTGGCTGTGTTCAATGGAAATCCGCTCCACTCCCAGAAGCCTCCAGAGGCTTGTTTCCGTTGTCCAAAAGCACAAGTTGCTATTAACATTCCTTTGTAAGAGTGTAATTAGAGCCTTGTGTTAAACCCGAGAGGAAACAAAGTAAAACGTTGTACTAACTAATCAAATGCGACCTTGGTTAAGAAATGATGATTTTTGTGTCTTTTTTCTTCTTGTTGTTTATTTCTGAACCTGTCATCTGTCGTACAGTTATAAACACGCATGCTGAGCTCGGAGTCATCGGACTGACTTTCGGTCCTATTCAGACTGGGTACATTTAACCATCATGGTATCATTCGTGTAAATTTGTAACAATTCATAATTTTCGGTTGGTATGTTAGATGTTAATGTTAGAGTCAAAGGTGGTGTTAGTGACCCATTTATTCAATTCAGGTTTATTTGTATAGCGCTTTTAACAACAGACATTGTTGCAAAGCAGCTTTACAATATATAATGTCCAATTAAAGGCTTATTAGTCTAGAAACATATCTACAAGTGCATATACAGTAATCCCTCGTTTATCGCGAGTTCACTTTTGCGGATTTTTAAATATAGTAGTAGTATTTCCTCATCTAAGAACAACAAAACAAGTTCGGTGACTAAGTGCGTTGTAACACGGGCTGTGATTGGTACATGGGAGGGAGACGA
>JAQMCW010000018.1:9392176-9405424 GCA_030068335.1 Chrysichthys cranchii
GGCTCATTGTCTCCCCCTAGCGATTGAAGTCAGGTAGGACAACAAATCACCCCTGCCTAGTAAAGCGATCAGTGAAATAGGAGTATCGGTTCATGGTATCGGCACTTTATGGACGAGTATGAGTATTTTAGCAAAGTATCGGCCCGATACCCGATACTGGTATCGATATCGGTGCAACCCTAGTAATAATAATGCTAATGATATAATCATAATGATATGATCATGTCTATATTTCTCAAGCAAATATCTCGGTTTAATCTCTACCCAGTGTATGTATATTCATAAGGATAAAAAACGCACATCTTGGCCCTAGGTTAGTACTGTTACTGTTTGATCAGCTCCCCTAATGTACAGAATACTGACCTAAAGACGGCCTGGAACAAGCCCTGCTTTAAGAAGACGCTTAAATGCCAGCACAAGGCTCATCTCTGATTAATGCTCAGGTAAACAGTGAATTTAACACCTGGTGTAGCACATTGTAAAACACTGGGTTAAACTGATTTAGATCTGCTTTTAGCACTCAGTTAAAGGCATGCAGTAGGTAGTACAGTAAGAAGTAGCTGACTGAGCAAAGTGGGGTGCAAAAGAAGAATATGCTGAAAGGCTGTCTGAAGGAAAGTAAATAGGGGTCGAGGAGCTGAGACTTTCTTCCAGTGCCAGAGATCAACTGTATGAATGTAGAGGCTGTTCTAGTGCGCCCATTAAAGAGGCAAGCCTACTTTCATGCACTGACCAAAGGCTATTTGATGTCCTATATAAGCAAAGCTAGCAAGGTAAATGTAAAGGTAACAAAAATAGTATGTTTCCATTAAAAAATGTGCGAATGTTTTTATTACATGGTGGGAGGGAGTCCATTCCTTTTCCTTACAAAATAGGCACTAAATCACCTGACGAAAATGGACTCTGACCATGATCTGAAAGATTATATATATATGAAAGTATACTCTAAGTAGTTTGTTTAATCAGGCTTTCTGGAGTTCAGGGATTTAGAGATCATATTCATTTAAGCATGTGTCACAAAGTGTGTCCCATAGATTACTGGGTTTCTCTATTCCATGGCATCTGCCAATCAGGTTTTGCTAGGCCACATGGCAAAAAGTTAAACCTAGGCCTGTCTTTTGGACCAAAGTTGATGTAACAGAAGTTAATTTGCATGTAGAATGATGCAGTGTTGTGTGGGTAATTCACAAAGAAAAACTGTGGGAATTGCATTGTATGCAAGTAGAGAGAGAAAATAATGTACATGAGGTTTTGCATTCACTAAATGTTCTCTGGAGCCACACTGGGTTCAAAATTTAATCCTAAGTGTAATACTGTATCAACCAAAGGTTGAGTAATGGGTTGAAAAACTGCTCAAAATTCAGTTTGAATAAAAAAATAAGAAAATTAAAAATAAAGAACCTAGAAACGAGTCTGCTATTAATCCTGGACATTAGCATAGTTTATGTTATAACACTGTATGTCATCAACCTTGTGGTGAATATCCCATATAAAACTTTACTGTTGTAATGTAAATAAACATTCAGATCATTTTACAAAGGCACAATTTCAATAAATATTCAGTGAATGTTTTATGATTATGACAGCATTTTAGACAAAAACAAAATCGGGATAAATGATCTTTTGCAAAAGTAATTTTGTGAGTTCAATTTCTGTTTCCACAGGGACTTTCAGGATCTCGAAGGCAAAATTTGCTTTGAAACCCTTTAGAGAGAGAAAAGTACGTATTGTCCATTCATAGGCCAAAAACATGATAGAAGACACATGATGTTTTGTTCATATGAAGGACACAATCCTTTGTAGACCGTTAGTAAATCAGCTTGCAAATTTAAACTAAGCCCGTGTAGCCGGTTGTTTAAAAATGTCCCAACAGGCATCTGAATGACCTATCATGCTGTACTTTTCTTAGTATTTTGAGTATTTTTGAGGTGTATGTGTTTTGCCTTAAATGGTTGAAGTAAAAAATATAATACTACATTTCACATATGGCTCCACTGACTGATTGCCATTTTGTTAGCAAAACCACTGAAACCACTGAACCCATTTTATTTTGTTATATAAATATTGTGCTGTCATGTTTAGTGCCGAAACATAGCTTTCTCTTAAAGTGACATGGTTCTATTTATTTGTCTATTTATTTAGCTGTACTTACCTTCATTGCAATGCCAAACTGTCAGGTAAGGTAGGTGCATGCAAATGCAGAACTATATTTCTTGAACAAAAACAAAAGGCATGAAAATGGGCTGAATACTTGGAGCAGTGCAGCATAACGCAACAGAAGTTTGACAAACACACAAACAAAGCCAGAATTAAATAAGGTGCAAGGCCAGTTTTGTAAAGAGTCAGAGATGGGAGTGACGTTGACCATGAGGACGAACCGCCCCGGGAGGGGGGGGGAGCAATGCTCTCCGCGAAGCATGAACAGGGTGTGATATAGTAGCAAAAGCATGAGCAACATACCCGATGAAGCAGGGGGAGGAGTGACATCCTCAGCGAAGCCAGAAGATGGAGTAATGTACGCGATGAAGCAGGAAGGCAAAGTTCAAGATGGAGCAAGAAGCCGAGTAGGGAGGCAGCATGAGCCCAGTGGGAGTACGCCATTTTCGACTTGCATGTTTTCGGCAAGCTTTTCCCAGCTGTACAGCACTAAAAATCTCAACAACTTCATCTCTTAATGAAGCCCACATGATGGAGATGATAAAATACAGGCAGAGGATTTTGTATCTCTTTGAAGGTTCTTGTGCAATGTTGTAAACAGAATGATTCATAATGGTGTCAATTTTAATATAGAGGAATTTACCGCAGTGTCGATTTTATTAGAAGGGGGTTCAGATTTATTGGATAGAGAAGGAGGACCAAAATACGAAAACCAAGGCAATGCAATGAAAGCTACCTGGTGTTTTCCTTAGTTAGGGACGTGAATGATGTTTCTATATGAGAATTACATTCCGCTGACTCACATTTACTCAACGATCTGCTGACATAAGATAATACAGGATAGCTGGAGTGAGTCAGACCGAAACCCAGAGCAGCAACAGTATTTTTCAATGAAAAATTATCTCTCTCCTCATTCAGTAATGGATGGCATGGGCTTTGTAACATCAGCACGTAATCCTGATATAGTTCACTTGGCTGCATTAATACAGATCATAACTTTTAGTAAACCAGTGGATAAGCAACTCTGTGGCATTGATTACTTAAAGTTCTTATGCTATCCCTGGGTGCATGCCACTGTCATTAATTTAACACTCTTGTTGGCAGGATTTTATACATTAAGCCAATGATGAAATAATAAAAAGTGAGATTGTCTTAAATACACTGCATTCTTGCTCCACTTGAAATGGCAGGCATCTCTTCTTTGTTTTCTCAGGTTCATATATAAGGCTTCTTTTGCAAATGAACACTGCAATGCTTTAAATACTTTCCTTTTTGTTTCCTTTTCATTCTTTTTCTACCAGTTGCTCCACAGAATATATTCTTGCATGTGGCATCTGTGGTTCTGTTCTACAAAAAACTTTTGTGCTGCTTTTCACGTATCGCCATACCTTGTGTGTTTGTCTTTTTAATGCATTATATGTAAATTGCCGAATAAAATTGGCTTCTCACTGTGAATGTACTGCAAGCTAACTGTAAGCTATTTTCTAATTCATTTCAAAATATCATTGACATGAATAAAACTGCCCTTTCTGAATCCCCTAAACAACTCGGCATGAAATGCTATTCGTGACAGGGTTCATCTATGTCAGTCATTAGAAACACTTTGGCATGCCTGGCATTCCAGACTCCTGGTCAAGACTTGTTGTCTGTGTCTTCTACAGACTGACGCTGACTAAAATCTGTGTCACTGCCCTGTGCCTGTCAGCTGTCACAGAGTCTGAGTCCGCACTTAAAGGGGTCATTTAAACAAGCAGTGCTAATATAAGAAAGAACATGAGATAGCCTGTTAGTGTCCATTGCTACGTTATATGGTTATCACTCATTCATTAATCTTCAGTAACTGCGTCCAGCTACAGGAACACTGCACGGGGTGGGAATACACTATGGATGGGATGCCACTACATCTCAGGGAACCATGCACAAAAACAAACACACACACACACATACATTCACACGTATTCACAACGTTTGAGGCAACTGGATTACCCATTAGGAGAACATGTAAAACTCCTCATAGACATAAATAAGATAGATTTAGTGCACAAGAAAAAATGAATTCCCAATAATAATTTTGAGGCATGTAGGCGGTTAGCACTGTTATCTCATTGTTGGCCCTGCCTGAAGGACAGTAGAACTATTTTGCTAATGGTTAGCCCCATGCTCTCACAGCAAAGAAGTTTCTGTGTTCAAACCTACCGGCTAACTGTGGCCCTTCTGTGCGGCGTGTGCTTGTTCTCCTATTGCCAGCGTGGGTTTCCCCTGGGAGCTTTGGATTCCTCCCATAACCAAAAGACATGAGGATTAGATTAAAGGGTTACTCTAAATTGTCCATAAGTGAAGGTGGGTGTGAATGGCAGTTTGCCTGTGTTAGTCTTGCACTCGTTGGATTGGTGACCTGCCCATTGGTTGTACCCCGCCTCTCACCTCAAGTCAGCTGGGATTGGCTTAAGATCATCTGTGACACTGATGAATAAGCGTTAAGATAATAATAATGGATGGATAATAATTTTACCATACCAAAATATACAGCTTTTGTAATATGCTAGTGTACTCAGATTTACTTCTGGGGAGGCTGTCTCTCACTCACTCACTCACTCACTCACTCATCTTCTACCACATAATCCTGTTCAGGATCGCGGGGGGAAGCTGGAGCCAATCCCAGCTGACTTCAAGCAAGAGGCGGGGTACATCCTGGGCAGGTCACCAATCCAATGCAGAACCAACACACAGAGACAGACAACCATTCATACTCACATTCACACCTACGGGTAAGTTAGTGTAGCTAATTAGCCTAATCCCCTCTGTGCATGTCTTTGGACTGTGGGAGGAAACCGGAGTACCCAGAGGAAACCCACACGGACACGAGGAGAACATGCAAACTCCACACAGAAAGTTGCCCAAGTCAACCTGGGGGATCAAACTCAGGACCTTCTTGCTGTGAGGTGACCACTACACCACCGTGCCGCTCTGGATAGGCTGTGAGTTCGAAGAAAAAAAAAAAAAATATTAGGGTCTGAATGTCTTCAGGCATCCTAGGGCATGAAAGTTAAATATATCCTCTAAAAAAACAAGGGGCCTCAAGTAACTTCAAATTCTTCGTAAAATCAATAAGATGACTCATATCTGATGCCCCGAATATACACAAGTTATATACAGTGGATATAAAAAAGTCTCCATAGCCCTATTAAAACTGCACCAACACCAACCAATATAAATGATTTAAGATCTTTTTCCACCTTTAATTTGATATAGCAACTAATAGGACTCTTGTGAAAAACAAATAGGTATATTTTAGGTGGGAAAAAAAAGAAAAAGAACTTGCAATAACCTGGTTGTAGAAGTGTGCACACCCTTTTATAATGGGGCACAATACCGTTTTCACCTTCCAGCATGTTAACAACCCTAAGCACGAATCCAAGTCTACAAAGGGCAATGTACAGGAGATCCTCTCGCAATCTGATAGATATGGAGCATTCTTATGCAAGGAATAGTGCAATAAGATTACCAAATCAATTTCGTAGACACTTTTGCAAAAAGACTGAGTGCTGGATTTGTACTTAAAACCTAAGTCTGCATGGCCTAAACTAGTAGTTATATTGGTTTTTACTTGCCCATGACCTTTTCCAATGAATTTAGCTGGCTCCAGTTCCTAAATTACATCTGCTTTGTTTTCCTCAGAGAGGTTTATTGTGTTCATTTTGGTGCAGTTCCAGGCAAATTTTGAAAGGTATTTCAGCAAACCTGACACATCCCTTGCCAGCTCATGCATTATGATGCAGCCTCTGACGCGTGTTCATTTTTGCACAAAAAGACGCAGGCATTTATGAAGGAAATACCCTATCAAAATCATCTGAATCTGACAACTTTAAACATCACCAATATTGACATTACCTCTATGTTAAACTGCTAATAAAGTGTATAATATATTGCAGTTGGATGTAACATATGATAGCATTCTCAAGTAACGCTGCTGTTACTTCTCATAAAGTCCACTGTGATTATCAGTAAAGTACATGTTGCGCAATGATTTAATTAAGATTGCAAGTACTTCAAGTAGTAAGTATTAATTCCAATTGTTTTCCGCCAAATAATTTTTCACACTGTACACTTACAAACGTCGCTCACACACAGTAACATTCTAATGCCCTTCGAGTATATGATATGAGAATAAAACAAATAAAGAGTGCAGTCAGTTTCATAAAAGTATCATATCTCAAACGCCATTACCATGTCAATGTTATCACTGTGCAATTAAAAAAAAAATGTTGTCCTTACCATTGTTAAACATCATAGATGCATCTGTATACTTTATGCTTTTATAATTTAAGTAGTTTAAGGTCCAAAATTAGACTGGTGACACTTAAGGGTCTGTGGTTCACTGGTCCACTTAAGGTCCCTGGTTCATTTGTGAGCTCAGGTTACTAGAAAATGTAGACAGCATGCTGGTCATATGATTGTGTTCTTTCACAGAGAGCCTGTGACATTACCAAAACTGGAAACATCTGCACTTATGAAGTGCCGGATAGCTCTAAATCAGGACATGTGCCAAATTATAATATGAAAAAGAGATTTTTAATAGCTTTCAAGTGACACCAGCCATGTGCCTCTGCAATCTAGGGAGTCCAAGATAAAAAAAAAAAAAGCCAACTTTGGAGCTCTACTTCATGTAACAACTATACATCAGGTGATGCCATGAATGTCACTAGGTTTCAATCAATAATTTTCCCCAGGTCAATCAAAGACTCAGTTTGTTGGGGGGGACCAACATCGTTGCTCTTTCCTAGGCTTGCCCTGTTACCTCACCCTCACTGTAAACAAATGTTTGTGGACCAGTGCTCAGCAGTAGCTACCCCTACTAGAGCTAGTACAACATTTATAGTCCCACAGAGCCAAATAAATATGCATGCAAAATTTTTAAATAGCATGTAAGCTGCTAGCTGTCTATTTTATGGATGCCGGAATGGCTTTTTGTCGTTGCTGGTTTGGGCACCATATCAGAAATTATATGAAGGCACCGATTGGATAATAGACAACCGAGGACGCATGCTGTCTTTATATTTTAACACTATGGGCATGGGTTACCTAGGAGTTCTCTGGGTTCTTCGCATCTCCCAGAAAGGTGAACTAGCTTCACTAATTTGCCTGTCCAAATGAAGGAATGAGTGTGTGTCAATGTGTGTGTGCATGATGGCTCGTGACAGACTGGCATCCCATCTTGGATGTATCTTTGCCTTGCACGCAATGCAGTGTTGGCTTCGAATCCAGCGAGACCCTGACCAGTGTAAAGTAGTTACTGAAGATAAATCAGTGAATAACTGGATCATAAGGACACCAATGTGCATTCAAAGCATTACTCGAAAAGCAAATTAAAGGTGCACCACATGCACATGAATTTTAAACTGGCCTACCTGGTAAAAGATTGTGAATACAAGGTAAGTGTGACTAACATGGCCTTTCAGCATACATACAGTTCATCCTTAGAAAGTAAAGGAGCTTTTTTCAGGGTCTTTGGGACAGTTAAGAGTTCTCACCATCTTAATCCTAGAGCACCCCTGGGCTCATATTTGACCCTAACTCTTATTTCACCCAGATATTCAACCCATTCATTGGTTTGTGGACATTAGTGGACATCCCAGGAGATCTCATAAGGACCATGTCATAACATGTAGTAGGAAAGAGCACCTGTTTTTGGGTTTGCTGAGCCCGTCTCATCATTTTACCCAATGGAGATATTTGTCCTATTATGATAAGGTGGTGTGGGTTTTCCAAGGGTAAAGGGGTTCAATTTGCAACTCTGTCTGAATAGAAAAACACCTTCTGTTTTCTCAGAGTACCTAACCCTTCGGTCTGGAATAACCCTGTCCTTGATGTTTCAGTGTTTTCCTTGCTTCCACAGCCGGTTCATCTAATCATCTAAGTAAGCTCCCTTCCTGAGCTGAAGTGGGTGCGCTGGACAAAGAAAAACACTGAAATGTGCAGAACCGTGTGGGTTACTCCATGACGCATGATGTCTGATTAAATCAAATAGATCAGGTTATTTGGCTTATTATAAATCAGGTCGGTAATGAGTGCATGGGATGGGTTAGGAGTTCCTTTGGTGCACTTCCTCAACTCGTTAACAACCTGATTTATCTATCTAAATATCTAAAATTCTTTTCGCGTTTGAAACGGACATGACGTATGACCACAGGACATATCATACAGATGTGCGTACGACCGGAAACAGCGTCACTACTGCTTACATTTGACCTAATCACTTCGTCTGTGGACGCCATTTTTATATCGTCTTTAGGAATTGTTATTATTTGTGTGAGAATTATTTTACTGAGATTGGACAGAAGTAAACACCTGTTTGGTAAGTAATTAATTAAGAAAACTTTGACCTAAATATCTAAAATTCTTTCCACGTTTGAAACAGAAATGACGTACGACCATAGAACATATCATACGTGCGTGCGTGTGTACGTACGACTGGAAACAGCGTCACTTGAAGCTTACATTTGAGCTAATCACTTCGTCTGTGGACGCCATTTTTATATCGTCTTCACGAAATCGTTATTATTTGTGTGAGAGTTATTTTACTGAGATTGGACAGAAGTAAACGCCTGTTTGGTAAATAATTATTTAAGAAAACTTGGACTGAAATATCTAAAATTCTTTCTGCGTTTGAAACGGAAATGACGTACGAACACGGAACGTATCATACGTGCGTGCGTGCGACCGGAAATAACGTCACTAGAAGCTTACATTTGAGCAAATCACTTCGTTTGTGGACGCCATTTTTATATCGTCTTTACGAATTGTCATTATTTGTGTGAGAGAGTTATTTTACTGAGATTGGACAGAAGTAAACACCTGTTTGGTAAGTAATTATTTCAGAAAGATTTGTTCGAAAAAGCTAAAATACCTTCCGCGTTTGACACAGACGGAAATGACGTATGGACGCTATTTGTTGAAAAACACAATTGGTGTAAAATACATAAATTTACTTTATAAACTATTTATTTATTTATTTATTTATTTATTTGCCCTTGGGCTCAGTGAGCGAAACCACTGGGGAAATCATCTAGTAATAAAAATATAAGAAAAAAAAAAAGTGGTTGGGGTTTTGTTTGTACGGTAAAGAACCTCTGATACCCCCCCTATCCTGCACGCCCGAAGACTGAGGGGGTATTCGGGGTTCTTTACAATACACAAACACCAAACAACTTTTAGTTAACAAGTATATATCAGAGGAGAAGTTCAAAAAGAAACGGAAACTTGTCTCGAGAACATTCTGAGCGCTGAAGAGTCCGGCTGACAGAGCACAGGGGGGTGGCTCACCTGTGGCAGGTGCCTCCGGGACCCACTTGAGGGGGCCGATCTGGCGCAGCTGGAACGCCGTTTTCACCTCGCTGCAGGTGTGCGCGCGCGCGGCGGACACAGCGGCCAGGTGCGCGAGCAGCAGCAGAGCGATCCAGCACACGGTACCTCGCGGGAACAGCCCCCGGGACATGGCAGCATCTCTTGGGGAGAAGTCTGCGCGAAACCCGAAATCGCAGCCAAACGCAAGGAAGCAAAACCCCCAAGTCACGCGATCAACCCTCTGCGCTGATCTGGTGTCTCACATCATTCACGGATTTCATAAAACAGAGAGCTGCACAGTGCTGTGTGTGTGTGTGTGTGTGTGTGTGTCACTACTGAGCTGTCAGGCTCTCTCTCTCTCTCTCTCTCTCTCTCTCTCTCTCTCCAGTAAGGGTGCGTTCATTTCCGTTGTTTCTACTTTCCTCTGATTCTGAAGGATACACCATGCACGCACATGCATGCTCCACGTGTTATTTAAAACATGCATTAATATATATATATATATATAGAGAGAGAGAGAGAGAGTAAAACTTTTTTTTTTAACTTCCGAATGTGAGATGTACACAGATCAGCCCAGGCAGAGCATGGATTGACAGTCAGTGTTGTAGTCCTGGTGTTGTTTTGTTTGTTCTGTTTTGTTTGTTTGTTCTACCAGACTGCTTTATAAAGGTTATACGGTCCAGTTTTGGTTACTGTGGGTAAAAGAAATGAGCAGACTGATTTAAAAGCTGCACTGGAGTCTTGCTCATGGCTGAGAGCCGCACTGCACTCTGGGATAAGTGGGGTTTTGCCCCCCTCTAATGGAGAAGCCTGGGCAGTAGACAGGCTCTGTTGGAAGGCAGGGCTTCTCACAGGTTTTGCAGGCAGGGAGCACTGTGAAATGTAGTGCACCGAAAGCCTCCAAATACGAACTTATCACGAACTGTTTAATAATACTTTGGTTATTTTATGGCAGCCTCGGAGGGTTTTATTCATGATATTTCAGCTACCGGAACAAATTATGTCCTATCTATCTATCTATCTGTCTATCTATCTGTCTATCTGTCTATCTATCTGTCTATCTGTCTGTCTATCTATCTGTCTATCTATCTGTCTATCTATCTGTCTATCTGTCTATCTATCTGTCTATCTGTCTATCTATCTATCTGTCTGTCTATCTATCTGTCTATCTATCTATCTGTCTATCTGTCTGTCTATCTATCTATCTATCTGTCTATCTGTCTGTCTATCTATCTGTCTATCTATCTGTCTATCTATCTGTCTATCTATCTGTCTATCTATCTGTCTATCTGTGTTTTGCTTAAGAGCAGCATGGGATGTGGTGGGTAACACAGCAAGAAAGTCCTGGGGTCGACCTGGGTGCCTTTCTGTGCGGAGTTTGCATGTTCTCCCCATGTCCGTGTGGGTTTCCTCCGGGTACTCCGGTTTCCTCCCACAGTCCAAAGACATGCACAGTGGGGATTAGGCTAATTGGCTGCTCTAAATTGCCTGTCGGTGTTAATATGAGTGTGAATGGCTGTCTGTCTCTGTGTGTTGGCCCTGCAGTGGATTGGTGACCTGCCCAGGGTGTACCCCGCCTCTGGCCTCGCCCAAAGTCTACTAGGATTGGCTCCAGCTCCCCCCCCCCCGACCCTGAACAGGATTAAGCGGTAGAAAATGAGTGAGTGAGTGAGTGAGGGGTTTGATTAAACTGATAGAAGTGACCAGTCAAACCAGCTAATAGCTATAATGTAATAAATATTATATCGTTCCAGAATAGGAACAAAATAAAGATCACAGGCCATCAGGGGTTTGGCAAGGAGTACAGTAAAATAAATAAATAAAATAAATGAATAACAAAAAAAAAAAAATAATTCATAAATAACTAAAAATTCTGGAGAACATCACTGCATGTTAAAGACACATTTAACTTATAAAACATGGTTTTCAAGACTGTAACACTACTGAGTAACTTTGTTAAGATGTTTAGATTAGACTAAGCATGAACCATAAAGGCATCATGATAAAAAAGGGAGTTCAAAGCCTTAGTGAAAATGACAATATATGATTACCAAGGTAGTGCGTCACTCTTCAATCAGTATACAAATGACATGTTGGCAAAGAAGCATAGATAAATAGTAGCAACTATTCCGCTGTTACTCTTTGGAGAAAATGCAAATTTTAAATACAATTTGCTTTGTTAATGTTGTCACACAATGCTTCTTTTTACAAATTATGAATGTACCCTGTTGAGATTTTGAATGAAGTGTGAAACTATGAAACAACACAGTGGTTTTCTAGATACCAAAGCCAATGCTTTAAAATCATGTCCAAAATGAATATCATTGTGATCACATTTTCATTATATTTCAATTATTTACTAAAACTGAGTTTTATGTTGCCAAAATTGAAGGGCAAGATACCTATAAAAAAAAAAAGTCAACCTATGTAAGGTATTACTTGCTAAACACCTTTCATAATTAAAGAATATGTAACCTCCTTAATGAATGCTGATAATTAAGTGGAGGCCTACTCTTCCATGATTCACTAAAGCAAATGCAACCAAGAGTTAAGCAGGCCAAACAGACACAATATGAATCCAAAATTTCCCTTGAAAATTAACAATTTGTTTCGCATTGAGGCGGTGTAAAGCATGGTATTGCCACCTCACCACTACAGGGTCCTCGCTTTGCTCCTAAACCCAAACTTGGGTTAAGCACAGCTGAAAATACTGTTTATGGATGTGGGACAGCCAGTCAGAACATGTTTAATTACATGCTGGCATCAGTGTACAATGAGGCACAGTTAGTAGTAGCATTAATGTGTCCAATTAAATCCTGATGACAACATAAGACCTCATCAGACCCATCAGTACAGCATAATTATAATGTATGTACTCTACAGGAAGTGCTTAGAGTACACTTTTAAATTATACTAACCTATACTTTATTTTAGTATGGATTATGATTTAATTTATTCCAATGAAGTTTATTTTACTTACATTTCTACCAAGAAAAACATGCAAAATTTAATACATGTAGACATTTTTATTGATTAAACAATAGGCAAAACATCCTAAAGTAAAGAATGCAAAGAGAAAATTAAATTACAGCCATATACTGTAATTAACATGAAGCCAAGTTAGCCTGAACCCAACCCCAAAGCATCCACAAAACAAATGACTAAGATTTAATATTAACAATATTATTTATCAGTATTCATGCTATCTCATACATTTTATAATATGCAAATTTTGATTTAAGCGTAGTAGATTATTTCTTGATTAAAAGCGAACAGACGTTATACATATTATATGATGGATGAATCTATAAGCTGTCAGCGCTTATTCCAAGCTTGTCGTTTCACAAACACGTCTCCATCACTGTTTGCTTTCCAGCTCAGTTTGAGATCACTAGGCATGCCATTCCCTCTGAGATTCTTTTCAATCTGCAATAAAAAAGTGCAAGTAAATGATACAGATATCAGACATTTAAATTTCAAAGCTTTGGACACAAAATGTTTGACATATCAAAATATATTGTCTATTTTGTATAAGAAATAATGCACTGTCACTACAGAAACATATCATAGAAAGGCAAATTTTAGTCAGTCCAATGATATGATAGTCCAGGGATAGGCATATAACTATACATTTCCATATATTTAAACATACTGTATGCACCAATGGACATGTTATGCTTGATTAGACTTTAACATTATAATTCATTAGCCTTATACATTGCTTTAACCATATGCACTTATGGATAT
>JAQMCW010000018.1:9422413-9437145 GCA_030068335.1 Chrysichthys cranchii
ACAGCGGATGAACATTTCAGGTACGAAAAGAGTAGTAGGGTACGGAAAAGGCGGTGGGTCATTGGAGATGGGCGTTTCCTACAGACCGGCGTCTATTGGAAACGGGCGTCTACAAGAGACAGGCCATTATTAGAAGATATACGGTATACATTTTTAACCATTATCTTAATACTCTCAACAAACACAATGCTGATACAGTTCCATTAGTCCAGTGCTTCTCATATAGCAGGGGCGCGCGGGGCGATGCCAGGGGGGGCATGTGTGACCCCGGGGAACATGCGTTGTTTTTTTGTTTTTTTTGCCGTACTAGAATAAAGTGTAATTGCACATCCACCACAGTAGGTGGCAGGGTTTTGTGCACCGAGCGCGCGCGCACACAGCACAGAACAGGAGATATGAAGTGCAGTAAACAAACCCTCAAGAAAAATGGAAAAATATTTAACATTGGGTCAAGTCGGTCAAAAAATGTTTATAGTTTGAATAAGAATTTTTTTTTTCAGGCAAATTGATGCACTTTAAATGTAGTAGTAGTTTAGAGAGTTGCAGTACTACTACATGCACTTTAAATCTTTTCTGTTACAGACTAAAAAACAATGTTAATAAAGTTATTCTTTGTTTTAAGTTGATCTATATTTCTTTCTTTTGTTTTCTTTAACATTAATAAGGATACAATGTTAGGCAAAGATGTAACAATTTTATAGACAAATGATATTATTTATAGTCGCGGGGGAGAGTTGGGGGGGTAACGAAATGTTTTATTCTTCCTAAAGGGGGCGTAACAGAAAATAATTGAGAAGCACTGCCCTAAATAAATGTGTCGTCTATATCATGTATAAAACACACACACACACACACACACACACACACACACACACACACACACACACACACACACAATAGAACTAATATCGGCTGGCTTCACCTCCTACGCTTTGCTTGCATAGCTGATGAAGGACTTTTGTCCCAAGCATCCTGTTTCTCTGGAAACCTGTACTACACTGCAAATTTTACTGTTCACATAAGGAATTTTGTACAGTCTCACCTGTTCCATGACCTCTGCAATATCCTCACGGTGCTCCCAGCTGGGGAACATGTTTGTAAAAGTAAGAGGCTCCAGTCCAGCATGAATCAAATACGACTTTTGAGGATTCTGCTCATTCTTTTCTGAAAGACGTTAGAAGTTAAGTCACTCAGCTGTTACATCTGAACACAGACAGGTCTTCATCTCTTACCAAAAAAAACCAATAGAAAAATAGCTTTAGCCCATATGCAAAAATTTATATCTGTGATCTTTCTAGAACTTCGGCCAATTCCTAGAACACACAAAACTAAAAAAAAAAACGATTCATTTACACAGATGTAGCTTGTGGGGCTACAGACCTCTATCGTCTTTTAGGCTGATATTTTACAACCTATGCTACGGACACCCTCATATCACAAGGTGAACAAGGTGGGTTATTCACTCCATCATCCCTTTTCCACACTAAAATATCTGCAGAAGAGAAACTAAATGCAGTAAAGCACACATTGTCCAAACTAACTGAATATTGCATGAAATGACAGACAATGGGTTTGGTCTTGAACCAAAGTTTAGGTATTTTTTGCTTCCACAACACCATTCACCATTTTTGGTGTTCAGATGGAAAACAATATGGACCCAATATGGCATTACAGACTTAAAACCTATATATTTTTAAATAATAAATGCAGCTGCCCGATCCGCCTGTAAGAATGTGTGTTAAAGTATATTATACTCTCATTTTAAGAATAAATAAGAACTCATTCTTATTCTGCCACTGATGAGACCTTACTAGTTTCATTGTCATGCTACTGAGGGATATTTCATTTTAGCCTTTTATCCTCATTTAATGTTACGACTAACCATCTCTGTACACAAGTACAAGGCGGAAATGTACCTCATATCTACATCATATGCATTTCTGTTCAACACAAAAATAGCACAAAGTTAGGACAATCTCTTTTCATGTGATACAAAATTTACACCGCACACCTCTGGGACAAGTCTGTTCTGTTTATTCAATCATTTCTCACCTTTACAGTAACGGAGGACTGTCTCCATGGCGCATTTCCTGTCAGCATCCCAGCGGATCCGGGCTGAGCCGGGTGTTTCTGTGTCCTGTGGCCACCAGCCCTGCCACAGGTATACCTCATGATAGTTATCCACTAGGAACAGAGCTAAAATAATAAGCACAGAGGAAAAGGAAGTTAATATTAAGTGGTAGACAGTTCCAGAGCCAGAAAACCCACACACTCTGCACACAGTAAACCAAGCTCTGGGTTGAAGCAGCTGTGAGGCGGAAATGCTGTGTGCCCATGTACAGCCAATACATCTTCATCTCAATTGTAGCAAACAAATCCTGTCCCCCTATGATTGAGGAATCCCCAATGGTACCATAGATGTGGATGCACATGATTTAGTGCAAAAAGGACATGCAAAAAAATAGCACAATCTCTAATATAAATAAGGTACTTTTAGGTTTTAGGTTAAAAAATATATATATATATTGATCTACTTTCAATATAAATTTACAGAGAACAGGGTTATAGATGTCCATATGGTGTGTTATAGTTACCAGGCTGTGGGGCCGAGTACAGGTCTTCCTGGAGGAAGGGGAAAGCGCTGACCAGGTCTGGAGTTCTGGAAGGGTAGAAGAACTCCTGAGCCACAAACTCACCTGATGAACTACTTAACTGGAAGAGACGTGGGGTGAAGTTAAACTTTCCTGGATCTAAACAATAAAAAAAACAAAAACAAAGGGGCAACAAGAACTTTAACACGTACACAAGCACACATCTAACAACCTGACATCAGACTATGGATTTCAATTATTTGCTTAAAAACAATTAAAATGCCATCCGTTTGTGAAAAATGTTGTACCTTGAAGCATGCAGTCATAAGCCTTACGATCCTTCTTGCCCAATGCGTCCCAGAATTCCATGGGCTCCGCCCCTTCTTCACACTCATGGATGGTCACATTGCAACTGCTGTGCAGTCCTGCCTCCAGTGGTCGCCTTGGGGACATAAAACATGTGCTACACTCAATAACAAATTCTAATTATTACTCGAGCTTAGTTTCTATTTTCTTCCACAGTGATGATAATGTTACACATCACTTGTGTGAATGCAGGGGTGGACAAGTCCCTAGCCTGGGTGTCCAGGAGAAGCAGATTGCATATCAGGGCAGATATACATTAAATATTTTACGCTATTTATCCAAAAAGAGATAAATCTACTTCCTATTTATGTTCAAATCATGATATGCATGTTTAACCTAGGGATGTAACCAAATATTAATATCATTCATTCACACTGCACAGGTAATGTGTTCTACACAGATACAAGCACAGATGTTAGTAAAAGGACACACCATATGTTTATTCATCAGAAACGTTCACAAGGCATCTGGCTGAAACAACAAAGACATGGAAAATCATGCGAGTGCGAGACTGAGCTTTCCAAAATGAACAGCAAAGATTGTCCTCATTTACATTAATTAACAGTCCCAGCTTATATTCTGGGAAACAAAACCAACAAAATGTTTTTAGAATCTACAGAAAGATGCAAGCAGAAATACTTTTGAGCAGGATTAAAAAAATGTCCCATGCACATCTGTTTGGGATCGAATTATGAACTTGAGTGATCTGGAGGAAGGGGGGGGGATCCTTTGAGGTTATCCCATGCCTACTTCAAGTGTAAATCTGAACGTAGATACAAAAGCCTTTCTGCTAACACGAGGTGCTTCGTCAGCACAGACATCATCAGGAGAACACAACGGCTACATAACATCATCCCTCCTAGGGATTCACTTATTTTTATATTAAACTCTTTATGGTGTTGACTTAAATTATGTTAGTCTTTTAAAGTCTAGAAGCCTAGTTATATAAGCTTCTGGGTAAGCACAACCTGGGACTGGACAGTATACTGGAGCTTTGACTTGCCAGTGAGTCACTGCCACTCCAGAAATATCGTAAGCGTAGACATCTCTTTTAACTCACAGTTCTTTGATCTTGTCAGCAGCAGTCCTTGCCACCTCGCGGGTGTGTGTTTGTATTTTACAGCCATGCCACAGGTAGATGAGGGCTTTGTTAATGTTGAGCAGAATCATGGAGGTCCGTGAGCGCAGACTACTGCAGTGACATGCTACCTCCAGCAAATGGCCCTCTACTGGCACCTCGCCACGAACACAGTACAAACGCCATTCACCTAGAGAGACCAAAGATGAGACAGAGTACATCAAAATTGACTAATCTGATGTGTGCTCTCTCTCACACACACACACTTACATTATAGGGTTGCATTACAGTTCCATATTTAAATGTCCACAAAATTAATCAGGGATTTGTGGGGTTCACAGTAGACGTTAATAAGAAAACAAAAACAAAAAAACCCACCCACAACTTAAAATGTCCTTACTCTGAATGTTCTCTTCCTCTTCTTCCCTCTTCCCACAATGCACTATCATGCCACCATTGAAGCACTGCAGGAAGCATGGTGGCTCTTTGCCCTGCTGCACCTGCACCTAGAAATCGACACCCAGCGTCAAACTTAATGCGTTCAGAACATCACTCCTATACAGTGATTTACAGTGCAGGAAAACTTGTCTCCAGTCTCTCAAAGTAACGAACTATAAATGCTGATGGTTAATATTCACTTTCCAATAAAATTTTAAGATTTGGATTGGATTTGAATCGATATCCAAACGGTTTTCAGCATTAATTATGAGCTGTTACATGAGGATGCAATCGTGGTTAAATCCAGCATTTCCTCTCAATGTGACAGGGGAATAAAAAGTCTCCAAGGCAGTTTTCCAAAGTTTGACATGACTGTCACTGTATACCTGAGACATCAGGGCCTCCTCAGCTGCCAGTCTGACTGTATATCAGAATGTCACCTGCTAAAATATGTATTATTCGATACTACAGATATGAATAGTTGTGAATATGCCCCGAACTGTTATTTTTAGCCCATCTACTCCTGGGAGATGAGAGAATTCAGATTTTTTATTATTTTTTTATTTTATTTTACCAATTTAAAACTTATTAACCAATGTTAACTGCTTTTGTACTGATCTTGACTTGTCAGTTATGTAACTAACACACACTGTAACAGTCAAATGACAAAACAGGAGAAGGACTGCAGCCCGATCAGCTGACATCCTTTGGGAAACTAAGCAATGTTTTGTTTAACAAGCCTTGTTTAGGAGCCAGTGTTTAAAGGCACATATAAAACCTTATGCTAGCAAATGGTCACCACACCCACACCCACACCCACACCCCCACACACCTGGGCTCCTCTCTCCTCATTCAGCTCAATGGTCATCAATGCAGAGGTTCCTTTTTCACTGACTGTAGAGTTCCTGCCTTGCCAGAAGAAATAGCAGCACTTCTCTCGCCCTGGACCAGCACTGCGAACCTGCTCCGGCTTCTGCCTGCTCCCCACTAAACACACACCAAATGCTATTTTCTAATCTCACATTCAGTTACACATTTTCTATTTTGTCTACAGCCTGGCTCATCCCTTCTCTATCAACACTACATAGACATAATTTACTCACAATTTCTACAGTTCACTTGTAGCCAATTGAACTGCTGTGTATTTTCAAATGAAAAACACATACTCAGGTCATTCCTCCTGCTTTTGATACTCACCTGCTGCGCTCACCATGTACTTCCACTTCACTACATAGGCGTCTCCCTCATGGAACTGGCCAATGCTCTGCTTGGGCAGGCGGCTGTAGTCGAATTCCAGGATATGCCAGACATCCACATTGAGTGTGCTTATTTCCAGAGAGCGCAAGCGGTCCTCAGGACACCCGCTATCCACGGGACCATGACCGCGACCAACATCTTGCCCTTCCAGAACCATACTGATAGGGGACTGGAGCACCGGGAGCATCAACCCCACATCATAAGCAGCACACTCCAAGCGAGAGGGTGTACCCTGAGAGAGCCAATATGGTATGGAAAGACAAAGAGATGCAAGGCTAAGAGGAAAATCCAAGGCTAGTGAGTCATTCATTCATGCTCAGTAACCACTTTATCCCAGTCAGGGTTGTAGTAAAAGTCTGTCATATCCTGCATCCTTTTGCTTACAGGAACTCGGCTTTTCACCCAATTAAAGCGTTTTCAGATAACTAAACTAGTTTTCGGGTGTGTCTCAGGTCTACCATAATCATTGCAGACTTATGGATGGCCTCTCTGAGTAAGAGATCTTAAGTTGGTCAGCCTTAATATATTTAATTGACCGAAGATAGATACACAGTAACCAGAGAAGATACCTTCTGCTCAAAGGAATGTTCACTGCTGCTCTTTGGTAGTGATTCAACAGTCTCCCTCCAGTCCAGAAACTTCTCTCGGAACAGAGATGTCTCATTGTGTTCAGTCAATCTGCCGAATATCGCCCAGTCTGGACGGCCTTGGCCTTTTCTAAACACACAGATATTTCATCAGCTTAAACTGAGAGCAGTTTATTCGGACAGAAGAGGAAAGATTTCTTTGTAAGGGTGCTACTGCTATAAAACCTGGGTATGAGTGAATTGCATCCTCCTGGGTCGAGTGGGTTGATGTCACAGTTGGTGTAATCAAAGGTACCATTCCACAGGTGCTTGGCCAGCTGGAAGGCCACCTTTCTCTGTGCCAGAGTGACTTCTTTACCATGCCACACATACACCTCACTGCCAAAATCAAACACCAGCACCTACATGAACACACGTGCAGAAAAACACAAGAAGACAGAGAAAAATGTTAAATAAATCCACTCATCACTTGAAGGGTAATCAAAATGCTAACTTTTCAAATTATTTCCTGACTGATTATAAAGGATATTAAGCTTACATGGCAAAGACCTCCAATGCATTTAGCACATCCTGGCTAATTGCATGGACAGGGTAATGGTGCTTTAAACTAAACTACTAATTTGCTTGGGAAATAGAACAAGCTAAATTTGTTAGATTGCAGGGAGATATAAAAAAATAATAGCTACCTAAACAGGATTTAAAACAAAAAAAGGAAGAAAAAAAAAGTCTCTACACATCTAGTTGTATCCAATTATGAGACCGAGGAACCATCAGAGCCAGAATTCAAGCACCACCCTGACAGTGCTTAAATTTTTTACCTCTACATTTTTTCCAGTGTTTCCAGGGGCATTATGATAAGGTTCATGTTTAACTTTAAGAAATTATAAAAGAATGAATGAAAAAAAGAATCTCTTCCAGTTTAGGCCATGCCAACTTTGGATTTAAATCCAAACACAAATACAGATATGAATATTTGGAGCATTAAACAGATATAGATAGTGACAATAACTTACTAACCTACATTTGAACTACTGTACAGTTTATTGATTAAACTACAATACTTTTGCACTCACAAATATGTTTTTTAAAAATTCTCATTGTAACAAAACAAGAAATCATATGCTCTTACTGATAGTGCTCACAGATAAACAGGGTTTTGTAACTATGACAAAGTATAGATTTCAAAAGTGCTTTCTGTGGTGTAAAATTATTTCAGTATGATCTCTTCACATGCTCCTTAATTATAATAGTAAAAAAGTTTTTTTTTTTTTTTTTTTTGTCCATTAGACAGAACAGCATTTCAGTAGAATAGATAAGGGTCGTTATCTTTTCTTACTTAAATGTATTATTACACTTTTAGTTCATTACTATTAAACAAATATTTGAAACTAACAATGTATGCATCTGTTTATTTTTATACAACACTTTCATACCTCTTTGGATCCCAGGAGTGAGCAACGAGGAACTCTGCCCCAGAAATCATCATCAGGAAGCAGCTTATCGTCCACAAGACGAAAGATGCAATTGGTCTCTACAATTGCGCTCTCAAAAAACTCATCCTCTTCTGGGGTACCCGCCGCTGTTGAAACAGGTAGACTACATGAATGCATGTAAATGTAAGACAAACATGAAAGAAATGTAATAGGATCAGGTTTTACTGTGTAGATTTCAGTGTTAGAGGCATACACTGGTGGCAGGCTGGTCCTCCTAGAATTTTCCAAAACTCAGCTGCAGCAGGACTTTCAAAGTTCACCCCCTCCTCGATGGTCGCCACTTGCGTCGCCCGGCATCCAAGGTCGTGGTTCAGCTGGATAAAAGTGGCCAGCTCTGATGCCTGGAGGAGGAGGAGGAGGAGGAGGAGAAGAAGAAGAAGGAGAAGGAGATTTTATGCTACATTATCATTGCTTAAACTCATGGTCAGAATCTTTTTTTTTTTTTTTTTTTTTTTTTTTTTTTTTTTAGATTTTTAGATTCATAGTTAGTATATTAATGTACAGCACTTTTAAGTGACTCAAAGGGTACTTTCACACCCAAATAAACAAAATACAGGTACAAAAAAAGGTAAACAAAGCACATGAATCAAAAAATTCAAATGATCAAGGAGATCACGAAGTCAGCATCACATTTTTAAGTGTCTCTTCTCTTTTTGATAAGAGAAAAATTGAAACAAATATCCAGAACGTACTGCATTTTCACAAAATGCTTAATTTGTCTTGCGTTACAGTTTAGTAGTTCAAAAACAACGCTCCCTGTATTCCCAAAAATCCCTGCGGCTGGGTCAATATGTTTTCTCAGTGCAATCAACCTATAGTAAAGTTTGCTTGGAACTGGAAGGAGACAGCCTTGCTTAGACACACACTGTTCAAAAGAACTGCCCCATGAGGACATATGTGAAAGCACCAAGAGAGACTTGGAACATTCACTGCTCATCACAGGTATACAGTGCAGTCCAAATGTCTGAGACCATTAGTGAAGATGCTTCCTTTTTTTTTTTTGCATTCTATTCTAACACAATACAACAATTCTCATTACATATTATATTACTAAATAAATTTACTTAGAGTTACTTAGTATTTGGTTATGACCCCCTTTTTGCTTTAACAGTGTGGAATCAAGCTGGCATGGACAAGTCCTCAACAGAAGAGATTAGACAGGAAAATCTCACCTTTTGTTCAAAACAGTTAACATGGTCAATATTGCAAATTTGCTTACATTTAAATAGAGACTTGAATGGTGAATGCTAAACATTCAAGATATTGAATGTTTACTTTTTGTTTTACAAATTTCAAAACTCTAAAACCTTCTCTTTATTTAAAAAAAAATATTTTAAATAAAAACAAAAATCCCAAACATTCAATGTGCTCTCACACTTGTGGACCTCATAAAAGCACAAGTTCAAAGGTAATCATGTTTTAGAAAAAGACTAAGACGAGTTGAGATGGATTATACAATTGAAACAAGCTGAAATTAGTTTTGGATACGATCCTAAACTGCTTGATTACAGTTCATGTTTTCTAATAGCCATGCCAGGCTGTACCTTTGCTCTCTCTATGACATTTGCAAACTCCCCTATCCAAACGAAGCAGTGCTCAGGCGTAACCAGTAGAAAGCAGTCACCGCTGTTCAAAGATGAGACCCTGGGCTCCACTAGTCTTGTCTGGACATGTCTGCGACCTGAGCAATATAATAATAATAATAATAATAAATACAAACTGCACAAATGCAATAATTTCTATCATTTCTAACTTCTACATACCACTGATATCCTCTATTAATTTATAATGAATAATTGCACTGTATTATAACATGACATTTAAGATTGAATTTTTGAGAACAAGTGTGTACAAGACTGACCTTTGACTTGCATAAGCATGAGCTTTTTGTAGGGAGTAGCACTGTTGTTGGTCATCTGCTCCGACACGCTGACGCTGCGTAAACTCACACTGCTGTAGTTCTCCTTGCTAGCCAAACCAGCCAGAGCAGCATCTGAAATGCTGTAGCTCTTACTCACTATAGAACAGATAAATGCACAAACACGCAAGGTCTTTCTCCTTCCATTTTTCAGTCACTTCTTCCCACAATCTTTGAACTCCTTTCTTTTCTCCATTAGGCCAATGCATCTTTCAGCATCAACTTATCTTCAGTCCTGATGTGTGACTCAGCTTTTAATACCCTTTTCTTTATTCCTCCCTTTAATAATACCTTATAATACATCCCCACATTCGAATTCCACCATTTCCCTCCATGTCCTTCTTGAGGTCTCATCACTCTGTCTGTTGCTGGTCCATGGCTATATTTCCACCCCATCCTGGCAGTCTTATTACTCACTTTTTTCCTGTTTGATCCTCTTGCTTTCCAGAATACCAATGTTGAGTCTCTGTTCAGTGTATTCATGTCTGATGTCCTCTCGCGCGGCCAGAATCTTCAGCGGGTTACGTGATGCCTGAACATTGCGTGAAGGACGTATTGCCCTCTTGTGGTGCACCATTGCTGATGCCAGCCTATGGTTAAAAAAAAAAAAAAATGTATGTGTATGCATCCGTGTATATGTATTTTACATAAATTTATACAACGGACAAAGAAATAAATCATTTATGATTTTCATTAATCCCTTATATTAGGAGAGCGCTAAAGTGCTTGGTTATACGAGCATGTTAAAATGTAATCGTGACGAGACTAGGCTCAGCCTGTAATTTATTTATTCATTGAATATACCTTATGATGTTTTTATAATCAGTTTTTTTATATATATATTTTTTTAGAAGCAAAATTAAATCAAGGAACCTGATACATTTAATCTATACCCATTTCATGCTGCACATGGTAGCCAAAAAGTATACATTCCCTGTCCTGAAGTGCAACGCATTGCCTATATAATATAGAAACTGCTTTGAGAGCACCTGAAGAAGTGTCTGAATACGAGAAAATAAGGAACCTGGCTATCTCCACCTTGCTCAAAGAGGTCTTATTATTACATTATTACCTGTTACATATATTACACAGATCATCGCCCAACGACATGCATTTTTGCACTGGACGTGTACAACAGGTATACAGCAGGTTTGTAGTTATGTCTTGAACATACTACTAATTGTGACTGAAAAATTAGTATGTGCATGCATGTTTGCATTTCTCCCCCTTGAATTTTAGTCAGGTAAATCACATCTCTGTCAACTACTAACCATTACGCACATTAGTCCTCTGTGGATAAAGAAAATAGAAAAATAAAAGTTCAACATTAAACATCCATCATTTTGATCATTTGCATAAATCATCATTTTCATTGAATCATATCTTAACCATCATAGTTGAGGTTATGTGCCTTGGTTACGGGCCAAACAGTGGCTTACTAGAACTGAACCTAAAGTAAATCGTTCATTTTCTTAATTTTCTTAAGTGGGTTTGAAGCTAAATTATGCTACTATACATGAAATTCTTATCCACGTTGAAAAATCACTGGTTGTGGATTTCTACACAGAAAGTGTGCGCCAAATTAGCAATTTATTTATCTGGCACATATTTAGCATTGAGCATGTCACTGTGCACTTACTTTGGTGTATGCTTGCCAAATATGGCATCAAAGTCATCATCAATCAGCACCCTTGGCATGCTGCGCGGGATTTCTGCTACACGCCGATAGAACTTTGAGAAGATTTCATCATCCAGTCTCATTACTTCTTTCACAGCCTTCTCAGTCACTGTCAGAGTCGTCTCCTGCAAACTAGTCACTGAGAGAGAGAGAGCGCACCAAGAGAGATTAGAGAGAAGCAAGTCATTACCATCAACTCAAAGAGACACAATTGGAACAGATCAAAACATCAAACGGTACCTTTAGTGTTCAAACGTCCCAAAAACGTCTCTAGCTTATCCAGTTTCTTGTCGGATTCCATATCTGCTGTGACCTCAAGCTCTATTATAGGAATAGCCATTGACAGATTCCATGAAAAACCATGCATATATTTCCCCATACACGACCATAAAATAATGCAAAAGGAAGTGTGTGTTACATTTACCCTCCTGTGGTTTGGAGATAGCTGGGACACCATTCTTTAGCTTTGCAGAGACTGGAGACAGAATGGGACTGATCACGGCAGAGGAAGCAGCCAGACCTAAGACAGATGTATTTTAGATTGAAAAAGTCCTTCAGTTTGCTGCAATTTGATAAAATGGTAAATACTGTACTGTATATAATGTACTTATGGCATGTGTTTTATATTACATTGTTTATTGTAAGCGCTGGGGGAAAGTACAATTTCAAACATATAAATTACGTATAATTGGGCATATTTTTTTGCAAATTTATATATGGATTTCATCAACAGGTTTTAATTTCCTACAAATACACAAATAAATATATACATTAAAAAATAAGACTAGCTATTCAGTTAAGACAAAAGAAATTGCACCCTACAAAAGAAGAAAGTGTTGGTACTCAAGGTGCTGCATTGCCTAAGCTGGATTACTGGAAGATTTAGTGCATGCTGTCCTCAGAAAGAGCCGATTCACTATATAGTCATAATTTTCTCATTTCCAGCTGTGTGAAACTGTACCATGAAATCACTTGGTAATTTACAGGCGACTGGCATTTATAAACACAATCACCTCCAAAAGTATTGGAGCATCAAGGCCAACTGATTTGTTTTTGCTGTGCACTGAAAACATCTGTGTGCATGATGTGTTACATTCCATGTTGTTTAACATAGCCAGATGTAAATACCAGGGAATAAAGGATGAAACTCTGATCCCTCTTCTCATAATCAACTTTTGATGCAAATGGCAAAACCAAGCTGCTCTTGATGTTACAATACGTTTTGATGGGACTGTTCGCATGTGACGACGAAGAAACAAGCATTACCAATAAACTTCTCTAAACCTGGCCTACAAAAATATTTATACACCCTTTATTAAAAGCTTTAAAAATGATACCAAATATGCACAGGTTTGCCCTTTTTTTTATTGCAATAGCAAAACTGGATGACTTCTAACAATCTGTATAAACGTACTGAGAAATGTCACGTGTGCTCGCACGCATTTAAAATATCCCAACCTTTCTTGACCATCCGAGCAGCCACAGTGTACTGTCCAGAGTCATTTGCCACACCCTTTCCAGTGCTTTGCCAAGCCTCCTCTCGCGTAGAGATCATCTGTTTCCTCTCTTCAATGGACATCTGTGCCTCTACTCCTTCTCCCAGTCTCTGATTGAACAGAACACAAACAGGAATTAGGAAATAAGTAATGTAATGCAATCACATATGGCACCAAATAAACCAGCACAAACTTTTGCGACAACTGGCCAAGTCATTCTGTTAAAACATGGAATCCATAACACCACATGGAGGAGTCAGAATGCATGTAGGAAGCAGGCCTCAAATGGGATGTAATACATATAAAAGGATGTATTTTAGCCATCTTGTTAAAATTGGCCGTTTTATGCTTTATTGCAATCTGAAACAGCTACATGAATGACATGATTACTGATGCCATAGTTTAAACTGCGCTTGTCATAACATCAAATAGTAGCAAGTTAGCTAGTTAACATTAACAATCAATCTGTTTTAAAGATAACTGAAGGGTAAAGACTTCCAGTTATAATACATGCAAATCTGGGTTAGGATTTACTAGAAATTTGATGGGGTGGGGTGGGGTGGGGGTGTTTTTTCTGAGCTTCATGTGAGGATATATCTGAGCTGACATAGTATGTTTGTGTTTGGCATTTCCAACTAACAATAACCTGACAGCTCTGAATTTGAATTACTGTGAATGACTGTTAGGGTGACTCACAGCAGCTCAGGAATATCCCAGACGCAATGATGCTTTTGTTTCAGTTTTTAAGTACAAAAAGAAAATCCTATGCATTGCAACTTTAACTTGGTTTTGTTTAATTACATCTGGTAGGGGAGTCAAGTGGTCTAATGATGAAAGAAAACCCCTAAATAAGCAGCTCATCAGTTATGCAGCACAAGCATTTATAAGCCACTCCCTGAGAACATTCAGACACTTGACACATTTGCTCTGAAAGCTCTGAAAATGAAAAAATGATTGCAAAATAAATTGTTGAGTATAAGGGGCCACACTTACCTGCCATGGATGGTCTACAGGCTGAAATTTTTGGGTGGAATGGAAAGGAGTAGGGGAATAGGTGGAAGCAAAAACAGGCTCCTATAGGCAGGAGATGATGCGAGGAGAGAGCAGGAAAAAGAAAATAAAAGAAGAGCACCCACCCAGAGGGAAAGCAATGACAGAAAATAATTTCAAAAGAGCAATGCAAAACAAAATAACTGACAGAACAGGGGTATATTATAGAAAACTTGGACCAGAAGAAAGTAGAGCAAAGTCCAGCAAATAACTTTTTAATAGACAGATGAATATAAGCAAGTCAAAGTTGCAAAAAATCAGTGCAAGGTACTCAAGACCCAACTAATCGCCTTGCAGCATAAGCCAGGAAAAAGTGCAGGTAAAATATCTGATCTACAAAAGCTCATGTTGTTAATGCAGTATGCGTTATAGAATCTTACCCAAACCTGCTCAGATGAGGCACACTCCTCAATAACAGCCCTTTCTTCCTATAACACACAAGTAATGGATGTGTGTATAAGGCACAAGTTGTTGGGGTTTTTTTTTGTTGTTGTAAATGCACCGATTATATCTTGGGATCTATACAGTTAAAATCATGAAATACGCATAAATTATTCTTCCCATTAGACTGGCCCCAAACAAAATTAATCAAAACTCTTGCTTTTTGATTGAATGCATGTCCAGCACAATAATACTCTCGCTTATGGTGGGAGTTACGTTCCAGAACCCACAGCGAAAATCTGCGAATTAGCAACCATTTAATAACTTGGTTTTATATTTTTTATAATTTTTTTTTTTTTTTTTTTTTTTTTTTTTAAGTCTTTATAAACCCTCCCACAC
>JAQMCW010000018.1:9437245-9448046 GCA_030068335.1 Chrysichthys cranchii
AAATATTGTTTTAACTTTTTTTTTTATTTTATATAATTTTTTTTTTTTTTTTTTTTTTTTTTTTTTTTTTTTTTTAAGTCTTTATAAACCCTCCCACACTCTTATAAGCATTACCTGCACAGCATAAACCTTTTATATTCTCTTAAATATTACAAAAAAAAAATGTGCAAAACAGTTTTAAAAACATTTATTTTTTCTTGGTAAAGAAGTTGCTGGCACGGTCTTTTCATTCGAGTCAGCAGGTTTTTATACACTTCCGTGGTGCCATCAAGAGCATTCCTGAACTGCAAAGAGTGAATCATTTGTGGGTCCCATTCTTCAACTGATGACTTAAGCCCTTCAGCTTACCGTAAAATGGTGGCGAGGCACTCGAGAGTTTAGCCTTCTTCTTCTTGTGCTAAACCCTCCTCTTGTTCCTTCTCTTCCTCGCTCGCCAACTTGATCAGTGGTTTTGAGTAGACCTCCAGCAGCTCAACAACGTCGTCGGAAGTCATGTCAAAGACTTCTTCTCCTTGCTGTTTTTCCAGCCTAACTGCCTTATCAACCACAGAGTGATGAATTTCTTCGGCAGAAAAGCCCTTGTATCTATCGACCACTTCTGGCCACAATTTCTTCCAGCAGGCATTGAGAGTCTCCTTCCTTATGTCCTTCAGTGCTCTCTGTACAGTCACGATGCGATGGTGTAATTCTTCCAGTAGACCTTCAGGGAAAAGTCTTCATCTGTTTCCATGGCATCAACCATGTGTTGCAGGGTATTCTTAGTGTACATTGCCTTGAAGGCCCAGATAACCACTTGATCCACTGGCTGAATCAGTGGCGACAGTGGCAAGAAACCTACTTTCACCCCTTGGAAGGAAAGATCCACGGGATGACCTCCGGCATTGTCCAGCAGTAAAAACACTTTGGACTCAAGGCCCCTTTCTGCCAGATAGATCTTTACCTCCAGGATGAAACATTGGTGAAACCAATCAACCGTCAGGTGTTTTGTAATCCAGGCCTTTGGATTGTGCATCCAGTAGACAGGCAGCAGGTTCTTATTCTTGTTTTTCAGGGCCCGGGGGCTTTTGGACTTGTAGAGGAGCTCAGACTTGAGCAAAAAGCCCACAGCATTGCTGCACATGACTAGCGTGACATGAGACTTAAAGCCCAGGGCCCTTGCCTCCTCCTTCATGATGAAGGTACAAGAGGGCATCCACTTCCAGAATAGGACCGTCTCCTCCATATTGAACACCTGCTCTGGCCAATATCTGCCTTCTTTAATGATGTTCGTGAAGGTGTCGCCGACATAAATTTCTGCTGTGGCTTTGTCCACGGAGCCAGCCTCTCCATGGAGACTCACGCTGGCCAAGTTGAATCGCGTCTTGAATTTTTCAAACCAGCCCTTGCTAGTGGCAAAGTCACTTTTCTTGCTGGGGGAATCTGCAGAAGTTCCAGGTTGAGGATCGTCCTCCAGCTCAGCTCCGCCATCTGCAAACATTTCATGAAGCTGCTTGGCCTTCTCTTGGATTATATGGGTGTCCATGGGGATGTTCTTCCGGCAGTCCTCAATCCAGAGTCCTAAAGCAGATTCCATCCAGACCACAGCCTTATTACGCATGCTCATGACTCATTTGGCACCCTGGTTATAAGACACTGCAGCCGTAGCTCTCATCTTCTTTTCAGCCTTCTTTGTGTAGCGAACCATGTACTTGATGCCATAACGGAGTCCTACAGTGGCACAGCTGTTCCTTTCTTTTAACATGTCCAAAAGTTTTACCTTTTCGATGATTGCTAGAATTTTCTGCCGGCGCTTGGGCACGGCCCTGGAAGAAGGCAGCGGTGCAGATAGCTTTTGGAACAAAACGAAGGGCTTTACTACCCACAAAAATCTCAGCAAAATACGATGCTGAATGAGCGAGACACTAGCTCTTCGCTTAGTTCATCAGCGCCCAAGTGTCTGTAATTAGCCGCGCGCTCTGATTAGCCATCGGCCAATGGCAAATGAGGAAGCACGTACTCTAAAAGAAAAAGCTGCGTACCAGCGGAAAAGCCACAATATTAGACCGATTAAATGATAACCCATGATAGAGTAAAGGTGCACAATTTCAGGCGCAATATGGCGAGGGATTACTGTGTGTGTTTTATATATATATGAATTTATTTTAGTTCATGCATAGTTACCCATGAGCTGCTGAACTGAATTGTAAAATGTTACCAATACAATCTTTAGCCATATTGTGTCTGAAATGCTTCTTCATTTTAATTCCTTAATAGAAGAAAGATTGCATAAAAGCAATATCATACTCGCACTCAAGCTGTACAGAATTTTGGCATGGCTGTCATCACCAGGAGGACTCAGCCTGTGGTCTTATGCCCACAGCCAAATCACAGACACGTGAATATTCAGTACAACAGCCGGTTTGTTCAATTATTTGAAGTGTATATAAACTGTACATATACATGAATTAGTAAGATCCCAGGTCTTAAAGAAAAAAGAAAAAAAAAAGAAAAAAAAATTTCTTCTGTCATTTACCTTCTTCTTGAAGCCTTGCTCATCCCATATTTGGTTGCTCATTGATGCCACTTCCTGCACAACTTCCTGTTTCTTATTCATCCGGTTCTTCCAATCCTCCTCCCCACTCTTTTTCAACAAGGCTAACCTGGAGAAAGGAAAGCCATCTCACTCATATGACCTTATACCACACATTACTGGATACATTTTAAAAACAAATTGCCATTCAGTAGTTTGGATTATGTACATTTTGCTTCCACACTATACCCATTGCTTTATAGCACTTTTTTTGTGCAAAGTCCTTGCAACCTCTTGATTCTACCTTCCAGTTTCATCCTCACCATAAAGAAGGACAGCCAGCAGAACAGCACATTCTAAAATAGCAATCTCTATGTGGCTCAGTGAAGGAGAGGAGCACTGACCCACATTCATTCATCAAACAAGACGCAAGGAGAACAGCACTGGTGCCCTTGACACTTGCTGCATTCACAGCCATTTGCCATTTCCATGACCAGATGCTAAATGTTTTAATGACAAAAACAAAATCACAGTATTTTCAAGGGCTGTTTTTCTAAATACAATTTAATTGCAGTTATGCTTAGAGACAAAAAAAAAAATACTACACAGTATATCCAATCATCTAGCCATCTCCTCTAATAAATGGATTTTGCTATTTAAGGTATACCCTTTGCTCACAAGTGTCATATCATATATTTTTCAACTAATATATTTGCACTGCTATAATTACCATGTCCAATGGATAGATGGAAACATCGAAGAGCAGTTGCTGTCTAGGTGTGAAATGATCCCCCTTAGTATATGAGAGATAAAATAACACCCCAAAGCCAAGAGATGAGGTGTGGATTTTTTTAGATTAATTTTGCTTATAAAAATCAGCATTTTATTGGTTCAAAATGGCTCAAAACCACATCTACAGATTAAAATCTTCCTGACTAATGCAAGACAGATGCTGGCGTAGAATCGACCACATGGTACCTATATTATGAATTTTTTATTTAAAGAAATGTTAACACCCTTTAATCAGAGCTACCTTCCCTCGCCCACGACCTCAAGTGGAAATCTGGAAACGGTGCTCATTTTCTAATATATGCTGATCAAGACTCGCTGAGCAGCTCCCACCTCATACAACCAGCCCCTTGCCTGCTTTTTAGCATTTTTCAAAATTATGCAGTGGGTGGGGTTAGGCTCAAAGCTGGAGGTGACATTAGACTTTAAAAAGGATTGCCAGAAAGGTTCACAGTGCATTGTGACTAGTATCCTGCAGAACTCAGCAGGGTTGTGGTGGTTTTAAATTTAGCTATTAGTTCATATTTTGAGAAATGGAACCAACTAAATTTGTTAGAAAATATTACAGAAGGATACAAACATACATTAAATGTGTAAGTTGAATTTAAAACACACTCCCATTCACATCTGCATATACATTTCTAATTGAGACCAAGTCTGAACTAATGCAGCCGAAGCTAAGGAACTGTCAAAGAGTTAGAATTCACAGACCATGCTGACAGTTTTTCAGTACTGCAGTATTTCTGGGTGCATAATGGTAACCAACAAAGAAAAAAAAGCTAAGAAAATCATCTCTACCACTTTTTTTGTTTAGATCATGGCCACTTCAAGTTTAAATTTGAATAAAATATAAATACGGACTTTGGAACACTAAAAAAAAAAATAGGCACAGAGAGTGGCGACCATCCAATTGCAAATTAGCCTCCTAGCATGCACTAACAAATGACTGGGACAACTGGATACCACACAAAGCATAATCTCCTGAATACACATGATGATAATGTTTTAATACAAATAGCCTGCATGAAACCAGTAACCCAAACACTCACCTCTCCTTAATGGACATTGATGTCATTGTCTCTGGCTCCTCGTAGGCCACAGGAGAAGCCTGGGATTGATTTGGTATGATGTACTGGGGTTTAGGCTGCGTCTGAGGTGGGACCTTAGTCTGTGGAGGGATGTAGGAATAAGCCTGAGTGGGCTTGATTGTTTGCTGAGAAACTTTGGTTTGAACCTGTCCAGGGGATTCTGGGCAGACTTGTGCTTCTGGTGGTGGAGGAGATTGAAGGTGTGGCTGAGGTTTGGGAGGAGTCTGAGGTGAGGTTTGAGGGGCACTGTGAGAAGAACTTTGGAGGTGTGGCTGAATCGTCTTTGGCTGGGGTTTAGGTGGAGTGCAAGGAGGACTGTGCTGCAGGTAAGTGGGTGTGTGAGAAGCAGCAATCGAAGTGTGTGAACAGCTTTGGAAGGAAGCAACTGCAGTGCTCACGGTACACACTGAGGGACCGGTCTCGGGAGCATCTACGTAACAGAAAGTGGAAACGTACAAGTGAAAATGTTTAATGCACACAGATGCACAATAATTCTAGTTGTAATATTCTAGGTCTTAAAACAGAGATGTTTGTGACTCCCCTACAATTAACTAAATTACAGAAGCCCAAAACGTTGCTACCCAAGAGTTTTCTTTAACATTGCTCATCCAAAAAGTGGTTAGACAGTATGCGGTATTAGCATATAAAGGATTTTTTTCTAAATATATATAAAATGAGCAAATGGGCAAAAGTTATCCACCTGACTGCATCTTTTTAAACTGCCGCTTGTACAACACCAGGGGCAGTAGAACACTATCAAAGGAAAGCACTATATGCCCACTTCTATTTACCTGTGCTCACAGATGCCCATGATTGGTTAGCATCATTGTAACTAACAGAGGAAAGAGATATTATGCCACCCTTCCCTCCCTGTGCACTCGGACAAGCTCCTGCTATTAGTTTATATTTGAGGAAATACCTGTACAAATCCAAACTAAATATTTTTGTTAGAAAATCTTGGCAGAAGGCTCAAACAAAAATATTAGGTGTTCAAAATATTAGCTGAATAATGCATGAATTTTTCTCTTTTCACATTTTTTGTGTTGGGGAATCACACTTTAAAATGCTTCAGCGTGTGGTTGAGACACAAAGCAAAACATTTCAGGACTACATAGGAGAAAATATTAAAATAAAAAATAACAGTAATTAGCTAGTGGACACTTACCTGTGTTTGGGGTGTGTGTGTGTGTGTGTGTGTGTGTGTGTGTGTGTGTGTGTGTGTGTGTATTTTGTGTGTTTGCACCCCATAATGACAAAGTGACCTAATGACAAATTTATTAAAAATAAAAAACAAAAATAAAACATTTACATAAGTATTCGCACTGTTCGCTCAATACTTTGTTGAAGCACCTTCGGCAGCTATTACATACTCAAGTCTTTTTGAGTATGATGCTACAAGCTTGGCACACCTATTTTTAGGCAGTTTCCCCCCCATTCTTCTTTGCAGAACCTCTCAAGCACCATCAGGTAGGGTGGGGAGCATCGGTGCACAGCCTCTTTCAGATCTCTCCAGAGATGTTCAATTGGGTTCAAATCTGGGCTCTGGCTGAGCCACTCGGACATTCACAGGGTTGTCCTGAAGCCACTGCTTTGTTATCTTGGCTGTGTGCTTAGGGTTAGGAAGATGAACCTTTGCCCCAGTCTGAGGTCCAGAGCGCTCTGAAGCAGGTTATCATCAAGGATATCTCTGTACATTGTTGCATTCATCTTTCTCTTGACCCTGACTAGTCTCCCAGTTCCTGCTGCTGAAAAACATCCCCACAGCATGATGCTGCCACCACCATGCTTCACTGTAGAGATGGTATTAGCCAGGTGATGACCATTGCCTGGTTTCCTCCAGATATAACGCTTGGCATTCAGGCCAAAGAGTTCAATCTTTGTTTCATCAGACCTGAGAATTTTATGTCTCATGGTCTGAGTGTCTTTCAGGTGCCTTTTGGCAAACTCCAGGTGGGCTGTCATGTGCCACACGTGTCACCCTACCATACAGGCCTGATTGGTGAAGTGCTGCAGAAATGGTTGTCCTTCTGGAAGGTTCTCCTCTCTCCACACAGCAATGCTGGAGCTCTGTCAGAGTGGCCATCAGGTTCTTGGTCACCTTGCTGACTAAGGCCCTTCTACCCTGATCATTCAGCATGGATGGGCGGCCAGTTCCAGGAAGAGTCCTGGTGGTTCCAAACGTCTTCCACTTATGGATGATGGAGGCCACTGTGCTCGTTGGGATCTTCAATGCTGCAGCAATATTTCTGTAGCCTTCCCCAGATCTGTGCTTCGATACAATCTTGTACCGGAGGCCTAAAGGCAATTCCTTGGACTTCTTGTCTTGGTTTGTGCTCTGGCATGCACTGTTAACTATGGGACCTTTTACAAAAAGGTGTGTGCTTTTCCAAATCATGACCAACCAACTGAATTTACCACAAGTGGACTGCAATCAAGTTGTAGAAACTTCTGAAGGATGATCAGTGGAAACAGGATGCAACATGAGCTCACTTTTAGGGTCAAGGCAAACACTGAATACTTATGTAAATGGTTTATTTTGTTTTTTTATTTTTTAAAAATTTGCAAAACTTTCAAACAAACTTGTTTCACTTCGTCATTATGGGGTATTGTGAGTAGAACTTTGAGGTAAAAGATTAATTTAATCTAATTGGGAATGAGGCTATAACATCGTATATATTGTGGAAAAAGTGGAGCGCTACGAACGCTTTCCAGATGTACTGTACATTAGTAGAATATCTATATTACAATCCTTGTTTGAATTTAATCCAAAGATCTGTATCATTTAGGGACCAGAGATATTTTTTTCTCCTCTCTGCTAGCCAGATAGCCTTGGGGCACGTGTCTCCATTTACCACATGGTTCAGCATTGAGCTGGAGACTACAATGATGCTGTCTTTCCGCTTCAACCAAAACTTGAGCTAGCTAATGCTTGGCCATGTGGTGCATATAATCCTGCAGAATCAATGCATAAGTAATGACTGTTACAGAAATAAGCACTGAGAGCAAACCAGCTCTTGTTGAATATGAACATTTTCATTGATCTACCTAGTCAGTAAATGTGACAGTCAAATTAATGTGCACAATAGATATTTTTCATTTTTAACACGCCTGTAATACTGGGGAAACAGTAACAATGACAGCACAATTATATTTTCAGTATATTTCACTATATTTTCAAGGAAGTACTTGGGGTACATCCCAAATTGCATACTAAATGTTAAATGGTACATGGTTACACCAATGTTGTCTTTAATATGTAGGCAGCCTTGATTTAATACTGAACATGCATTGACTTGGCACTCGTAGCCATGAGATTAATCAGCATGGTGGAGGAGGACACAGCACAACCCACATTACAAAACATGTAAAATATTAGTAATTTATCCTATGTGATATCTGTCTGATCACATTATTACCACGGTATTCAGACATGACTGCTCCCAAAAATATTCACTCATTTGATTGGAAAAATATGAAGTGCCCTGCAAGGAAAAGCAAATGTACTAAATACGGCAAATCAAATAGGTACCACGGCATTCACATGCTGCAAGTGTGTTGGAACTGCACAAGCACACAAGGCAAAAGGATAATCAGACTGACTCCCTTCGGAGGAGATATCCACCAAACGCACTGTGCAAATCCATATTGAACATAAACTCCAAGGTGTTTTCTTCCAAATCTCTAAATATATAATAAAATAGGTCTTTCGTTGTACCTTTTGTGGTGATCTGTTTTTTTTTTATTTACTTAAAAAAAAAAAAAAAAAACTCATATTAGCTGCATTATTTCGTCTTTCATAAAATTCCTCTCATTCATTTTTTTTTTTCCTCGAAGCAAGCTAGCAATTTACTGCTGCATTTTTACTCGCACAGTGCAAAGTGCACTCTGCTCTCTGAAGATAGTAACACTCCAGTAAAAAGCCTCCCGCCTCCTTCACAGCAGCATTACTAGTTTGTGGTTCTCGGGCACAGACAAAGAACGCCGTGTGGGCTGCATAGATGTGAAATTATGCTAATCGCATTCAGCCCAGCATGGCAGAGCTCACTTAACCCAATCAGAAATGGGCTCAGCACATGGGCAAGCAACCAAGTGTGACAGAGTGCAGCATGCACATCAGATACAATAAGGATACGTTCAAGTCACCTGCACTCCCCTGTAGCTTTCTTTCTTTCTTCATGTATACACCCATTCCCTCTCCTTTTCCCCCCAATCTCTTACCTGAGGCAACAACTCTGCTGTGCTCCGTCTGAACAGCGTCTGGTGAGGGATAACCTTGTGAGACAAGGATCTTGTCTTTCCCTCTCTCCCAGTCTTGTTGCCTCACTCTGTCATGCTCACTCTCTTGCTCTCTCTCCCTCTGGTTGTTTAGCCCTGCCTCCCTCTCTCCTTGAGTGTGCGAAAGTGTGTGTGTAACAGTGTGTGTATGCGTGCGCTGATTAAACACATGAGGGGGCCTGGGTTCTCCTCTTTCTCCCAAACCAAGTCTACACCCATGGTCCTCCTCCTGTTTCTGCTCATTGGCTGATACTCTAGCAGCCAAGCCCTTGCCTTGTGCTGGATGGATCAGCCCCTCTGATGGGGGCGGAGAGCATGTCTCAGGGGGGACATGTTCGCCACTCTCTGTCAGGCTGAAATATCGAACACCTCTTTCAAAAGCTGGAGGCTTCTCGTGTGGCGACTGATTGGGCAAAAGCAGATTGGGCGGTGCTGCTGGAGTAGGAGTGCGAGAAAGAGCTGGGCATGTCTCTGTGTGAACATCTGCAGGGATCGCCATGGATAGGCTTGTCACCATGGCAACAGAAGCCTGGGCGGTGACCGCAGCAACAGAACGGACCAACGATGCAGAGAGAGGCTCCAACTTCAGACCTCCATTCTGCAGCTGACAAACACGGAAGAAGAAAAAAAAAAAAAAAAAAAGAAGGCAATGCATATTAGTGTCCTTTAGATTTTCTCCAATATCCACCTTGGATTTGTGCACTGAAAACACATACACACACACACAAAGTGGAGAATGCATAATATATCTGACATTCATGAATTACTTTATTGATATGGTTCAGAATAACTCATCATTCACTACTACATACTGAATTTAAAAAGCAGAGAGGTTATATCCAACAAGTGAGATGGATGGAATGTTCAAGGTGAGTCCCTGCAGCAAACAAATTATTCCTTTTCAATCCACTGTAACATGCATGTTATACAATATGTGATCAACATATTAATGATTAACGGTTCTTAATGATGTCCAATAGATCAGTAGCCAGTGGATGCATGAAGAGAACACAAACCAATATTAGTAATAGTGACAGTAATAAAAGCAGTATTAGTAGTACTAGCAGAAATAGTTGTAATAGCAGCAGCAGCAACAGTAAAAGCAGTAGTAGCAAAAAAATAGCAGTATAGTGGAACCTCAGCTTGCGAGCATAATTTGTTCCAGAGACGTGCTTGTAATCCAAAGCATTCATATATCAAAGCGGATATCAAAGGGAGAGGAGGAGGATTATTGTGTAGGATGAATTTCACGACAACTCACGGAATCACTGCAGTCTGTCGGCTCACTGGGATCGTTTTCTTTTCATGTGACTTTAACAAGGAAACTATCCAATGATAACTGCTTTTGGTTCCTTTTGAGGATTTTGCAGAAATGCAACATTGCATTGTAATTAAACAGATTCATCAGATACAAACATACATTTTACACATCTCCCTGATCTCATTTGAAATTAGGAATCAGTCTTTTTCTATTCTATTGCGGATGTTGACTATACAAACGAGCCACAATCCCGTAGTGAATGAGGGAGAAGTTGTGATCACGTGAGGCTCGGCAGACGAAGCGTAAGCATACTACTTGTATTGCAAGACATCCAACCAAGTCAAAACGGTAAATGTAGCAGTAGTTGCAGCATCAAATGAATAGCAGTAGTAGCCACAGTAGTAGCTTTGGTAGGTGGTATTAACCCTTTATTGAGCAAAGAACCATATTTGGTAACTTCAAGACATCCAAAATGGCCCCCCATGCCTTTCTGAGAGATCATAGGATCACATGGATTTCTCCCTTCCAAAATAAATGTTCTTTTAACTTCGTGTTTCTCTTATATTTTATATATACACATACCTCAACATTCAAAATATCTGCATAAAAGCTGTATTAAGTTTATATAGATATGAAAAGGTAAAAGGTCATCAAGATAGGCTCTCATGTCTCCATGGTAGTGTGGTGGTATGCCATCTTGCTATAGAAGGGACATAGATAAACACTGTTGAAGTGGATGTAAATTTTTTGGGCTGCTCTGTATTTACAGTTTTTGGAGAGAAAAAAAAAATTACCATACACTGGCCATATATGGCAACACTACGGACCTTGGTTTTCCAACATAAAATTGGGAAGAAGAAAAAATTACATATACATATA
>JAQMCW010000018.1:9451738-9467056 GCA_030068335.1 Chrysichthys cranchii
AGGAAGAGTCCTGGTTGTCCCAAACTTCTTCCATTTAAGGATTATGGAGGCCACTGTGCTCTTGGGAACATTAACTGTATCAGAATTTTTTAGTAGCCTTGTCCAGATCTGTACTTTGCCACAATCCTGTCTCTGAGCTCTTCAGGCAGTTCCTTCGACCTCATGCTTTAGTTTGTGCTCTGAGGCCTCACAGCTCACAGTGCACATTTTATAAATATTTGTGTGCCTTTCCAAATCATGTTCAATCAGTTTCATTTAGCACAGCTGGACTCCAATCAAGGTGTAAAACCATCTCAAAGATGATCAAGAGAAATGGACGGAACCCGAGTTAAATATGTCAGTGTCACAGCAAAGGTCTGAATACTTACGTCCACATGATTTCAGTTTTTCTTTAATAAATTTGCAAAGTATTCTATAATTCCATGTTTGTGCTGACGTTATGGGGTACTGAGTGCAGATTCATGAGGGGAAAAAATGTATGATTGATTCTAGCATAAGACTGCAACATTACAAATGGTGAAAAATTGAAAAGGGGTCTGAATACTTTCTAAATGCACTCTATACACGCACGCACATTATAAAACACACCAATTCAAGATGCAAGCCATTTCCAAACTGAAAATCAGAAGCCATGCTGCAGACATGTACACAAAAATAGGTATTACAGAAACATACGAGAAACACTCCTTGCATAAGCTTATTGGAAGCCCTAAAAGCTCATACACATACATACAGGTACCTGAAGTTAGTCATTGTTGTGCTGACTACTGTAGGACTGGGTAACCTGGGGACTGTGGTTTGAACAGTGGCGATTTGAGTGAGGGAACCAGGAGAACTTTAGAAAGGACAAATTATGCCAAAAGAACATCAGTGAATGGTGCTTGTACATTCATAAATCAGTATAATAGTCAAATACGCTAAACATTTTAAGGTTGCACACCAAAATGAATTATTCAAAATGGTTCTGGCAAGAGAGCTATAGTACCTTGTATGTATATACACCCTCTTTAACTTTTCCACATTTTGTAGAGGGTAACTCTAAAGGACCTGAAGACATGCACAACTTGGATGGCAATAACTGTTCATAGGACAACCATAGTTGACTTCCATAGAATAACTTCACAATGCCTGGTATTACAGAAGAGTGTCGAGTCATAAAATCCTATTTGGAGTTTGCCAAAAGTAATGTCAGAGACTCAGCAAACTCAGCTTAACTTTTTGCCCACAAAATCACCCTGGGAATAGCATCTCCACAGTGAAGAATGCCGAGTTACATTTCATATCTTGCCTCTCTGCTATTGTCCTCCTTACCTGGCCACTTTCATTTGTTGATTGGTCTCCTCTAAGCACACAGTTGTGCTATATTCTTTCAACTTTTACAAAAATATTTAACATTGCTCCATCGAATGTTCAAAGCATGGGATGATTTTCATAAAAAAAAAAAAACCTGATCGATATGGTTCCAGACTTGCTTTGAGAGATCCTTGGTCTTTATGATGCTGTTTATGATGTTCTCCAGCAACCTCTGTGTACTTCTAGGAATTGGTGTATTTATATTAAGCATTTACATGGCATTTAACTGGACACAGGTGATTTCCATTTCAACTAAACTTGGGATAATTTACAAATTATCAGCATTTCATAATTTATTTCTCACTCACTCATCTTCTGCCACTTAACCCTGTTGAGGGTCATGGGGGGAAGCTGGAGCCAATGCCAGCTGACTTCGGGTGAGAGGCGGGGTACACCCTGAGCAGACCGCCAATCCACCGCAGGGCGACACACAACCATTCACACTCACATTCACACCTACGGGCAATTTAGAGTAGACATTTAGCCTAATCCCCTGTGCATGTCTTTGGACTGTGGGAGGAAACCGGAGTAACTGGAGGAAACCCACGCAGACAAGGGGAGAACATACAAACTCCACACAGAAAGGCACCCAGGTCGACCCCGGCAATTGAACCCAGGACCTTCTTGCTGTGAGGTGACTGTGCTAACCACCACACCCCCATGCCACCCCTAATTTATTTCTATTTGTAAATAAATTTACAAAGTATTATTTTTCTCATACGTAATGGGACATTTTGCATAGTAGTAATAGCTAGTTTATAGTTAGAAGTGACCTACGTTGTAGCGATGACCACTTCCTCTGTGGTAACAGGCTGGGTTCTAAAGCGGTCCTGTGTGCGCCTGAGTCTCCGCTCCACCGCTGCATTACGTGACCGAGGTTTGGGAACACCACACTCTGTAGTCTTCTCAAGCTCCTGAAATATGATGGCAAGAAAAGGGGAAAATATTAAAGCAGGCATAATAAGAAAACGTGACTATAGTGCTGAAATATTGAGATTTGACTATGGCTATAAGAGTATCTATCATGTTAGTTTTTGTTATACCTAGGCCATGGCTACACAACTGAGTTGATGTACACATATGTAGACTATAGAATTTTTATACCCTGAAGAGGGACCTCTTGGCAGCTACACTCATCTTTGCTCTCTCATCCAACTTCTCTTCATCCACTGGAGAAACAAAGTGGATGTTTGAATGAGTTTTTCCATGTATATTGACTGATATTTTTAGTCTGGTGGATTGGAAAACAATCCATTAATGGAGATAAATTTACCCTCTGCCTTATGTAGCTCCAGAGACCTAAAGAATAGCAAGCAAAAAGCACAATAAGAACAAAGTGCCAATGACTGCAAAGAAACAAATTTGAAAAAATAAAGTATCCTGTCATTTCTATTACACACTCCTTGACAGGATAAGCTGTAACCCAAAAGCAATACTGATCTTAAAATTAATTTAAAGAAGTGTCAGTGTTAGGAGTAGGGATGCAAACAATTAATCGACTATCGATTAATTGTCGATAAGAAGTTGGTCAAATAAATTAAATTAATTGTCGGTTAATGGGCTATATGCACAGGGGGTGTTGACGTAGTTCCGATAAAATTTTCTCCAGCTCAGTCATTTCCGGTCCCCTTTTGTTTACTGCATTTAGCTTGTATTTTCAGCATTACCACCACCATGTCTCTTAAGAAAATGTTTAAATTTCAGCGAACCGATAGTACTACAGCTGAACACTGTGTGCCTTTGTGTCAGGTATCCAGTAAGTACAACAAAGTACTTATCTTTCACACATTACCATTGAGGAAACTAGGCGGAAATGGATTGTTGCTCTTCAGAGGAAGGTACGTGCGTATTCATGCTAATCGCGGTGGCTAATCTGCCCCCCAACTCTGTTTCGGACTTTACTGGTTGCACATTCACACCGCCCAGTAAAACCACTCAGATTGGTTGGGTTATTGTTTTTTTTCCGGTATTCACGTTGATGACATATTGAAGGACAGCCAATAGCATTACCCCGTGCTTGAATTTCCCAAATCGGTTTTCCCAAAGCCAAGTAATTTTATTGCAACCCTTCTCAGATTAAGGGAGATTATAAATGCTGATAATGTTTCAAGTTTCGTAATTAATAGTCTACTAGGTTAATACTTTATTTATATTAAATAGGCTATAGCTAACTAATATTCTGTTTGGCTCTCTATTCAGAATTTATTCTGCTTCTTCTCATGTTTCAAATGCAAAGAGATGAGGCAGTCCACAATTTATTTTCATGTTAAAGTAGCCGTAATTTTTATAAAGAATTTATTCTGTAATACAACACGCATTTGCCTGCACTGTGTTCCTAATGGTACAATAAATCCTTCATTAAGGAATATAACATTTTCTTAATTCAGTATTTGAACTAAATTTAGCTTATATTCTTATAGACCCTAATGAAACAGGGAAACATCGCCACTTATCAATTAATCGTTAATCGATCGACAAGGTCAGCCAACTGATGATTAATCGATAATTTGCATCTCTAGTTAGGAGAGCATCATTTCAGTGAATGTTATCACATTCACTTTCTTACCATACCTATCAGACTGTAGCCTTTCAGCTGATGTGACTGGCTGAGTTCTGAACCTTTCAGAGCCCTTGCGATCATCTCCAGGGGTGATGTATCGTCTAGGTCGGCGTTGCCCCTTTTCTGTGTCAACAACCTCTGCTGGATCAGTCCCCGTGGCAGCTGTGTCTACCTTAGACTCACTTCTTCACAAGGTTGATATGCAACAATAGAACAAAATGAACAAATTTAAAGGGGGGGAGAGAAAAAATAATCATTAAATGCAAAATATTATTGGTTATAGATTTCAGAGCTTAAGAGTAAACATGTTTCTTCCAAGAAAGACAACAATTTATCATCAAAAGAAACCTCATGCAATAGTAACCAATAGTTACACATATGCAACTGCTCAAGAAAGCAACAAGACAAACATTTCAACAAATATTCCCAAAAAATATCAGCAATTTATTAGGGTTAGTTATTAAGTTGGTCAAAAACAAAATTTCCTCACAGACACCTGATTCCCTTATACTTTAGCATCACATATTGCTCAGTGCATCACAGCAAAGAGTCTGACAGCATGTTAAAATGCACACCATTTCAACAGATTAATACAAGTGTGTACCTTTAGTTTAGTTAGCTTGGTTAAACGCATTGTTAAAAATCATAAAGCCAAAAGAACAAAACCTTGCCTCCATGTAGAAAGAATTAGTATGTTTCTATTTCAAGACTCGAGTGCTAGCCACGTACAATTCAGGCTTGCGTCCTGAAGCATTTTCCAGGTAGGAATGCCTGAGCTTTGCCACAGAAACTCTTGTATCCAAAGCCCCTACTTCTCCATTCGTGGTTCCTGTGTCCCTGGCATTTTGCCCCAGCCCTGCTGCCATAATGGAATCTCTACTTGCAGCACGCTCAAGACATCGAATTGCTGCAGACCGCTGAGCCACTCCAATATCAGACATGGAGCGAGTCCGGATTTTTGGCTTGAGTTCATCCCTGCTTCTTCTGTGGCGTGCCTGAGGGAGGGAGGAACCACTCTGTAAGTAACCACCTACTTCATCGAGTCTATGGTGTAAAGATGCTTCATTGCCCTCCTGTTGTTTAGGTGTGGTGTCCATAGCTTCTGGCATGTCCAGGTTTATCTTCTTATGACCATCTCCCTCCATTTGAGCACCTGTTTGGCCAAGTTGATCTTGATCATCCCAGTCACGTGACTGGCTGATCCTATGTACCCTACGTCCTTTCCAATCATCTTCAGATTGGCTTTTTCTTCTGCGTCTGAGATGTGCTTCACCTTCCTCTAGCTGGCCGATTCTCCTTTGTCTACATTGCAATTCTAACATCTCATTCTGGATCATCTTTTGACCTTCAGCATTTTCTACATCAACCTTCAAGTTCCTGTTTTCATTCAGTTCCACCTTATGAAATGATGCAATTCTCTCTCCACTTTGTCCATCTTTTATCTCAAACTGAGGAAGCCTCTTGTCAAGGCCTTGTGCTACATCTGATTTGCTAACCCAGTTTTCAACATGCTTTGATGGTTCTTCAACGTGTTTAAAGTTCTTTAACTGTCGCCCTGACTTCCCTATTATCCCATCAATTTGTTCCTCAACATGATACTGAACTTGACCTAACTTGCTTATTTGACCAACATCCCACCTTTCATTCCCTACCCTCTTCTGACATTCAATACTTTCACCCTGCATTCTCTTTTTGCTGTCCAGTCCTGATCGTTCTTGCTGGCTAATTTTCCCCTCACCCTGGACTGCTCTGTCCTGCATGTGGCTGGTCCCATTTTCTCCTTTACTTCCTTCCTCCCCTAATGGACTTACCCTCCTCTCATCATACCCTTCTCTCATCTCAAAGTTCCTGCTTCTGCCTTTATCTGCCCGCTCATCTAATTGCCGAACACTCACTCCACCTCCTTGCTCAGTCTCTTCACACTGGCTGGTTCTCCTGCTTCTCCTACCCTCCAAAACACCTTCAGTGCGTCTCTGCATGGTGTCATCTACACTTCTCTCCCGGCGACGGATTTCAGAAGGCAACACAGCTTTTCTGCTCCTCAGCAAGTATTCTGATGGTGGATCAGTCCTAGAAGCTGATCTACCCTCCCTTTGGAAATGCGTAATTTGATCAGCACTGCCCCTTCGCCTGGTTTCAACACCTTCCCTACCAATTGGTGTCAACCTAGGTATGTCTGCATGGCCCTGAGTATCTGGAGGACCGTGTGTTTTAGAAGGCCTGGGTGAAGAACATGCAATATTCCCATTCACTGGATCGGGTGGCTGGCTAGGCCAATAGGAAGGACCATGGTGTGGAGTATGGCCATAGGCAGGATGCAGATCTTCAGGCGGACCATAAAGTAGAGACTGACCATGACTACATCCAGAAACAATTTGCTGAGCCTGTCCAAATGATGGAGACCCATGTCCGACATTATATAGCAGAGGTTGGTGGTGAGAAGCATTGCCCACAAGCATTGGTTGATGGCTGTGTATATAATTTACTTCAGGTTGTGGGGCACTTCTAGTCTCAGGAAACAACAACTGCTGACCATCTTTGTCTCTAGAATGAGACTGTTGGGGAATTCTACATATTTGAGTTGGCTGTTGGATGTCTCTGTAATACACCGAATGCTGTGTATAGTCTGGCTGGCAACTTGCAGTGTTTGGATGTCTCTGAAGCCTCTGATCATAGTTTAGCTGTTTTACATTTTGTACACTCTGAGGTTCTCCTGACAGTAAACGCTGATGTGGAGTTGATTCTGTACTCTGCGCAAGTGGATATCGCGGCGGTTCAGCACTGTGTGATCGATAGTAATGGGAAGGTTCTGGATTCAAATTCTGCTGTCGGCCTAGGGGTTCTGCAGTCCATGTTTGTAGGTGGACTGTAGGTTCAGTGTGAGGGATTAAATGTGAAGGAGTAGCAACGGGGAGATGTCGGACCAAGGATGCATCGGATCCTGAATCAGATGCCTGTCCTAAGCTGTCTTCCCTTGCCCGTCTCTCTCTCCCTCGTATTCTTCATAAGGGGATAAAAAAATATATTAGAACTGATGCAAGTCAAAACTGCAACTATCCAGAGAAACCTTCATAATAAAGGAACCAAGCTAAAACACTTGATTCAAGAGTTTACTTGTTTTTGGTGCGTACAGTGACATTTGAACTTACAAACAAATCCATATGATACTTTGATTATGCAACTTTTAACCAGGTTTAGTGTCTCTTCAGTCAAAGCAAGAAAAAAAAATAAACAAGACACATTTTTGGGATAAAACCATAACCAGGATGTTACAGTCTTAAAGGATATTTGCATCTGCATTGGGTGACCAGTAAGTAACACAAATACCTTTCATACATATTTATACATGTCCTTATTTTAAGAAACCACAAGATTGCTAATTTTTTGGGCAAACGTGACAAAAAAAATGTACAAAAATAAGTACAAATTAAAGCTTTGTCCAAAGCATTAGATGCATCATAAATCAACTATTTATTAACTAGCAGATAAATTTAGTACTGGTATTATATATTAAATTTATACCCAATCATGCACTACCCAGTTATGGCAGGCCCCCAAAGGCCAAAGTAGTAGATAAACAAATAACACTTTCTATTATAGGGGAAAATGGTGGAAAGCATCAGCAAAATTACTTAGAATATGAACATTAATGTGGCAGAAACATGGCATTTGGATGCCTCATAAAAAAGAAACATGAGAAAAAGGTTTAGAGGGAATACCACAAGAGGAAAGCTACTAGTAAGCCTCAAGAGCAAGAAGACCAGGAACAAAATGCATAGCATATATAATCTTTCACACATGGTGGTTTGACTCCCAAAGGTACTGATTGAAAAGTATTACTGTATAGCGTATTGCACACCTCTGTTTCTGCATGTATGTTGTGATGATGTTAAATCAAGAGTCAATGGCCCATATTCCTCAAAATTGCATAGACATGAGTACATATTAATGTAATAAGAAAACATACAAACTGATATGCATTTAATTAATAAAACTTCTGTACAACAGTAAGTTGACCACAAGTTTCCTATCACTATGAAGATCATGTCAAATTAATGTTAAAATGCTACTCGGATTTATATGCTGACTATTGAAGCTGTCTGGAATATTCACATACTGTACGCTCTACATTTGATCACATGCAACTTCGATGAATATGGGCTAATAAATCTATGTTAACCTCCAGAAAGGAAACCTTCAAACCTTTGTTTATTCCTTTACATTTTGAAACATTTAACCAAGTAATTATCCAGACTGATGCTGAAATGTGGACCAAGTAAACAACCAATGGGTTGCCAGCTTTGGGAAATCAGTATGTGAGACTCACAGATGAAACTACAGGAAAGCACACGTTAAGAGGGATGAACTTAGGGGAGATCTCGGACTATGCACTATAGATAAAGGGAAAGCAGACAAATTAATTTAGCATGCCCCAAGGGACTAGTTTAAATGGGCACAAGCAATCAGGTACCTGGAGGGCCAGTTGATATGCAAGTTTGTTTCACCTTCCAAGTCTTTCTGGAGAGACCACTCACTTCAAGACAAAGACACCATGCTAAAGAACACTGGCCGGAACAGGCAGCTTATAAATAATAAATGAACTAGAAAACAGTAAACTAGTAGCTAGGTTGCTATTATAATTTAACAACACACTCAACCTTAATTGTAAGGTTCAGAACCATGGACAAGGACAAATAAACTATGATTTGATAGTTATCATAGTTAGAGCATATTCGAAAGTTAGCTTGACCCATTAAAGGTGTAATGCTGGGTCTTTTAAATTGACTTTGTTTTAGGATCAAGAGATTGCACCACAAACCATGAAAATGGGGGGAGAAAGGAGACTTTTTTGAAAACATAAAAAGAGCTTTAGTAATGTTCGCCAATAACCTATACCTCAAACAAAGCTGTCTGATATCACCTATTTTGTGTTACATCTTTAGACCTCTGCCTTTAGTGTATTAGTACTAAATAGAAATCATATTAATATAAATTATAGCATAATATATTTATGTAGCTGTATGAAATATATAAAAAATTCTTAGAAAATTGGTTATTATAATCGTTACATTATGTAATATTTATTGGTAGTTGATAGATTTATTAAGCTGCCACATGCAGAGCTGATGCACATGTAAATAGAATGGGAGCTCAGCATATTTTACAGTGTGGATAATGGTAGATTCATGGAGAAAGGTGGTTGGCAATTGTAACATGTAACATTAGTAATATGACAATGTAAAAGTTCATTTGAATGCCAAACTTGAACCAGCTGAGTGATGAGAGGATCAAAACCACAACTAACATTGTTTGATGGAAATTTAAGCATGTATAATGTCATGCACCCAGGGAAAAATGGTCATTTATGTGTCATTCCATAGAAAGACATGAGCATGGTATTAAAACCAAGCAGGCAGGGGCATCATTATATAAAACCTAAATAAAACCTAAATAAATAAATAGATAAAATATTCAATGACATACTAAAAGCAGAAGTTCACAGACTCACCCCTGTCGACTGAGGATGTTTTGTGCCTGCTGCTCAATGAACAGGTCCCCTGGGGAGACTCCATGGCGCGTGGAGGGCAATGAGGCACGGCGTGCTGCCCGGGGGGATCTAGGCACTGCACTTCTGGCCTGTTGGGCTGGTTCTTTTTCCACAGTGGGTGAAGCTTCTTGTGGGTATGATCGGGGGTTGCTGTCTGGGGTTCTTCGGTAGTTCTCCAGGTTGAGCCTTTCGCTCTCTTGCTCCGCATCCAATCTCTTGTCTCGAGAACTGAAAGTGTTTCTTCTTTCCCGGTGTGTGCGAGAGTCAGAATTATCGGTGGGAATGGAAACCCGACCAATGCCCGAGCTGCTAAATCTTGAGTTGTTGGCAGTACTGTCATGCCTCTTCTTCTCCTCTCTCCATTGTTCCTGTTTCTGACCATGCCCCGCATCTGGCAAAGCTTGTTTGTCCAACGACTCTCTTTGGGCTCGTGTGTGTCGTGGTGTGTAATCTATATCTGGCTCCTGGTCAAGGAGGATCCCATAACGTTCTGATAACTGGCGCCGGCGCTCAGCTTTATAACGAGCTATCCGTTCGGCTTTGGAGCTGAGACTGGCCAGATCAGGGTTTTCAGGTTTTGAAGGCTGCTCAGGATGCACAGAAAATTGTGGATTGGGTTGTGTTTGTGCCCTTGATTGCCTTTCTGTGTTGACCATCTCATCACGACTGTAATGCCTCACTGTGGCAAAATGAAAAATCAGAAATACCAGTATGGACAGAACATTGAAATTACTCCTAATATATTTACTTCTATAATTTCTAACCACATGTAATGAGTTTCAGAACTTCTTTTGCAAAGGAGCTCGAGCAAACCAAGTACTGGCTTAATTTTCTTAGAGGTGTTTCACTTTATTTTGAACATTTTCCTAGTTGACAAATGTCTATATTCATGTGACCAATATTACAGTAGTCTGTTTAACATGAAGTGACAATACCTGGCTCATTAGAGTCTGAAGCGCGTGTATACCGTGGCGTGTCCTCCTCCAGTAGCCGATTGGTCACCAGGCCAGGTGTGTATTGCATACTTGTAGCCAGGGCAGAAGGTACATCAGTTTCTATACCCTCTAGCCTTCGTGCAATCCTCTCTTTTCTTAATGAGACAATATCATATTATTTAATATTTTTTTGCTGGTCTAAAATTAAGTCAGTATGTATATGCCCCAAGAACAAGGGGTTCTTAACCTTTTCCCCCAGTATGACCCTTTTATTCAATTAAGGGGATGACTGTGCCTGTGTTGATGAAAACATGACAAATCTGATTCACTCCATTTCTCACTAATAAAAATCTCACCCCATCTCAAGCCTTGAAAAAATTGTAATGGAGCCATTAGTAGTTTTTATGGATGTATGCAAAATGGGCCTATCCTCATGACATCCCAAGAACCACTTTGGGTGATCACAAACCCCAGGTTAAGAACCTCTGCTCTAGAAACTTAATAATTACTGGATATACTCACCTTTTCATTTTATCACTTGTGATGTCAGTTTCAAAATGCTTTCGTAACTCTGAAACTATAAACAGAGTCTGTGAGGTTCTCAAAAAGCTATCTAAACTCCTCTAGGTAAAGGCTGGTGACTTAGGATCACTCACCTTTGGGCAGCACAGCAAGAATTTTGTTGTCGATATCTGTGACAGCTTGTGTATTTTTGGATTCAGTGGAAAAGTCTCTTATAAAGCTGTAAAGCATAGACAAGTTAAGTAAAGGTTATTATTTCAGGAAACAAGTATGCAAGACATGAATATTAGCTCTTCCTAAATATCTGAAAAACCAAGGGCTCAACAAAATCTAACTACTGCAGCCGTAAGTTTCATGAACAGAAACTGAATGCATTTCAAGCAACCCTAAAGTAAAATGCTAACTTTCTACATTAAGACCACGCACAATTTGTTAGTGATGAAATATTTCGAGACACCTTTAACAAAAAAGGTTGTCCCGGAAGGCTAGATCAGTCCCATGATTGCGTGTGACATTTTAAGATGAATTAGTAAATTGTGTCACGGATGCCGGTTATCCTCGTGGTCTGAATACAGAAATAGATTAAGAGCTAAGCTATTAATACATGCCTTGAGTTCTACTTTCCCAGGTCACTATGCTTGCCCAGTCTAAACAGGGTATTCCGATTACCAATGTCTGCAGTGAAAACATACAGATAGCCAAACCCCCCACCCCCACTCCCATCTCCTCCACCTTTTTGGTGGCAATTAACAAATCAGCCCACTTTATTATGAGCTCTAATTGTAGTTTAACCACATGACATGCAAGTTATAAAGAAAAAATATGCTCATACATATGCAAATACATTTAATCTGTGGGTTGAATCATAACAAATAGAAGAGTACTTTACTCATGAAAACCTAAACCTGAAAAACATTATGAAAAAAGATGCTCAGTGATGAGGTGCAAAATTATATCTACACACCTTTATGTAATTTTAAAATCTTAAAATTTCAAACTAGACTGAACATTTTGACTGGCGCATATTAGAGAAGGTCATCTCTCTCTTCAAGAGTCAACTTCATAAATTATTGGTAGTTTGGTGTATTGGAGAAGGGGCTAAAAGTTATTCGATACAACACTTAACTGTAAAATTGGAATAAGGGGATATTTAACTAAAAGCCTTGAAATGCTAACTTCAGAAAAAGTCAACTTACTTCTACATCTTTTGAATGTAAAGCTCAGTTTCCAGAAATCTTACTAATACTTTAACCTAAAATGAAAGGTACCATCTTTATCACCATGGACAGACTCATGGATGTTGACCTACACTATGTGATGAACATAATTATCTATAAGGAAACCAGAGCATTTATTTTAATTGAAACTTATAAAACTATGCCCCCATGAGTTTATGCTTAAACATTACTGATTTAATTTGTTTTACACTATGGATTATATTCAGGAAGGGTCAATGATTCAAGAGCTGACTGTTTTTGCTTTTTAAGAAGATTCATTAAAACTCTAGACAAGCCCAGACCCAATAAAAAAAAAAAGCCAGAGATTGGCAGATTGGACAGCTTTCTCCTAAAATATCTACAAACCCAGAGGCATACGCTGGAGAATGGGACACACACGCTCACAACATAAGGTTCAACCAGATAATACCACAAAGGAGGCCGCGCTATTCAAAAGGCTCTATCACTTTAAACACCCCATTCAGTAAACAATTCAAATAGCAATTCACCTTTATTCCACTACCTAGAGGTTTGTGCACCTGGATTTCCATATTAATGTCTCCTTGAATTTGGCTCAAATTCCATGCACAGTTTTATGCATGCATGATATTTTTATGCATATTTTTAATGCATATTTTTCAGTTTTATACTTGCATGATATTATAATGGATTTTTAAAAAGGCAGATAACTGACATATATTCCTAAAAATCAGATGAGTCTAATCTGCTTAACTGAGAGCTTGGTGATTGCTCCTAAGATCAGCATTCCCCTGCAAAAGTATTGGAACCGCAGGGCCAAAATTTTGTTTCTGCTATACACTCAAGACATTTGGGTTTGAGATCTGAAGACAAACGAGAACGATAGATCAGAACTTCAGTTTCACGTCCTGATGTTTACATCTAGATGTGTTATAGGGATTAGAACATGTCACCTTTTGTTTGACCCCACCCATTTTTCAAGTGAATAAAAATATTGGAACGGAGATCTGAATTCATTCTGCTGCTACCATCTTGAGATACATCATCAATAAAGATTAGTGAGCCGGTTACAGAAGCAGCCACACATTAAAAATAAAACAGCAAATCTTGTAGCGCAATAAAAGAAAAGCACACCTTGGTGCTTCTTTCTGAAGTAGTGAAGCGCTGCAGATTGCAGCTGCTGACTCACCACCAAGCCCTGAAAAAAAAAGATACAAAATGTTATTTGCATGGGAAACAGTATTCTTCACACCAGAGTGGAACATACAATGCTTTTATTAGGATGTCTGCAAAGTCTGGGCACATATTTCCCCTTCAGATGATTATGGTGTACGGGACAGGCTAAAATTGCAGCAACTAAAAATCACCATCTTAAACATAGCCATAAAGCTATTCCAGTACAGACAAGTGCAGTGATCATGTTACTCTCTTAGAAGATTTATTAGACAGACAGCTCTATACAAAGTTAAATCCTAACCCTCCATAAGCACTTTCCACACTTGGAGGACTTAAAGTCCCCTGTTGTCTATGGGACAAAATGTTATTGCAAAAAAAGAAGAAAATACAGGGGGGAAAAAAGACGTAAAAAAAATTGACATCAAAATGTAAAATAAAAAAAAATACAAAAAGAAAACAAGAAACTAGCCAAAATACCTGCATGTAAATGCTACAAAACCACATGTTTTTTATTAGGAATTTCTTTCAATTATTTTATTCATCTTCTGCCACTTAATCCCGTACAGGGTCGCGGGGGGAGGCTGGCACCAATCCCAGCTGACATCGGGCGAGAGGCGGGATACGCCCTGGGCGGTTTGCCAATCCACCGCAGGGCGACACACAGAGACAGACAACCAGTCACACTCACATTCACACCTTCGGGCAATTTAGAGTCGCCAATTAGCCTTATCCCCACTGTGCATGTCTTTGGACTGTGGGAGGAAACCGAAGTACCCGGAGGAAACCCACGTGAACACGGGGAGAACATGCAAACTCCACACAGAAAGGCACCTGTGCCGAACCCGGTGCTCGAACCCAGGACCTTCTCGCTGTGAGGTGACAGTGCTAACCACTTATTATTATTATTATTATTATTATTATTATTGGTGTTATTCACTGGGACTGTCGGGTTTACTTACATCTTAGGGAATATTGGGGGAAATTAACTCTGGCAGGTGAGCGGCTGTTTGTTTTTGAGTGCAGCGGTGGGTTGCCTAGTGTTGGGTTATCCCTCTGATGTAATCATTACATGCTGATAATGCTAGATTGCGGCAATACAGTTTCAACTCTACCAGTGCTTCTTATCTTTCTCTCATTTTTCCTATATCATTAGACTTATTGTGAGTGGATTATTGCCTAATCACGTGTCAGGGCCATAGCAAATCTTTCAGCGATAGTAAAGCAGTACCCTCCCGTGACAAATATAGCATTGTGACATTTTTCCCCCAGATTTAGAAAGGGTGAATTGTTACAACTGTTTCACACTGTCCCTGTGAAACATAAGGGAGTGATGCTACTTAAAATGGGATATTATAAGCTAGGTTTTTATCTCAATTTCACAGTTACATAACTTTTTCTACACTGGTTTAGTTACTGTTTTTGTAAAGTGATGTTGAAACCACACTCTCTCACATATACACAATTATTTAAATAGAATAGAACTTAGTGCATGTTACTATAATTTATTAACGTACAGTAATGATTAATATTTACATTTAGACAGCAAATAAATCATTACCTTTAAATGGTACTTGATTTATGTATTTCTTTGAGGAGTAGTCTAATGAGTTCTGTAGATTGTGTGTGTGTGTGTGTGTGTGTGTGTGTGTGTGTGTGTGTGTGTGTGTGTAAAAGGCATTAAATAAATGTGAAGGCTTTTTTTTAACCACACCATGTACACCAATGTGCATATATAAATTACATCTTTTTTGAATGGTAGGGGGTGGGAGGGGGTGGTACATTGTACATTGTGCTATGACGTGTATGTTAGAGAGTTCCACTCTCCACTGTAAAATCCACTTTCATCTTCTGTTTCTCCATCACTGTCTCTAGCTCTGTTGCCTTTCGGACATCCTGAAAGAAAAACAAACATCATTTATACACATCATTAGCATATTGTGTGTGTGTGTGTGTGGGGGGGGGGGGGTGGGGGGGGGGGGGGGGGGGGGGGGGGGGGGGGGGGGGGGGGGGGGGGGGGGGGGGGGGGGG
>JAQMCW010000018.1:9501771-9515089 GCA_030068335.1 Chrysichthys cranchii
CCCCCTTTTTTTTTTTTTTTTTTTTTTTTGCAGATGCGCCTCTCGCTGCTGCCGGGGGGACGTGAGCGCGGCGTGCGTGCCTGTGCGTGCGCGCGTGTGTGTGTTTATCGAAAAGAGCTGAAAATGCACTACCGCTCCCTAGGCAAAAAAAAAAACAAGAAGAAGAAGAAACAGAAGCAGAGGAGGAAGAGGAGGCACGTACGGTAACAGGCCGGGTGCGGAATCCGTGGAGTTGGTGCGAGCTTTCTGCAGCCTCGGCCTGGTTACATTATGTTATCATTTCTTTATTTATCCCCTCATTTTGTAAGCGCCTACCTGGTGCGGCTGCTCCGGCGCCCGTCTCCCGAGGCGGATTTCAGTCCGCATTTCTGACAAACCGGCCGGGGAGCGGCGCGCCCGACAAGCGGGGCTCTCCTTACTGCGCTCCTGTCAGTATAAAACACACACACACACACACACACACACACAGAGGGAGAGAGAGAGAGAGGCGAGGAAATTACAAAATGGTTTCTTGCAAAGTGCATGGGGGGAAAAAAGTTCTCCATATACTCACTCATACATGGGAGAGACTCCGGCTCTCAGCTTCCTCTCATGCCCGTTCTGCCAAGTGCAAAGTTTGTCCTTTGGTGATAATTAGTGCAGTTGAAGCGAGCATGGCTAGCATGGGACTGGGCTAATCCAAATCGCTGACACCACTGAATCTACTGTGGGTGATTCTCTCTGCTAATGATTCCTGCCTGGGTGTAACTGGGGGAAAAAACCCAGTGAGGAAAGTCAGAGCACCGTGTTACATAATTTATACTATATACTGGAGGTGTTGCCTCCGCAGCTAAAATCACCGCACACTGATGCATCCACAGGAAATGTACATGCATTTCTTTTTTTTTTCCCCCTTTTTTTTTTTTTTTTTTTTTTTTTTTTTTTACATAACCCATCATTTATAGGGGAATCTGTGCACCATGTAGGCTTACAGGAGTGGGCTGTGTAGAGTGTTTCTGATTAGACTAAACAACGCTGCATGTGTAAATAAGAAAAATAAGGATACCTCTTTTAAAAAAAACTGCATCACAATGCTGAGGCATACAAGTATAAGCTTGAGACCGCAATCAGAAACTTTGGACAGTGACAGCTGTTTAATTCTGTATAGGACAAAGTTACTGCTACAGAATATCTGCTCCTTGGTGGGAAATGAAAGACCACAGGACATTAATGTATTGCCTATATTTAGCTCCTAGTAACCAATGGGATTTGTCAAAGGAGCCACAATGCGAAAATAATTATTTACAGTAAAAAAAAAAAAAAAAAAAAAAAAAAAGAAGAAGAAGAAGAAGGGGGAAGGCAAAATGCAATGAAGTCATAAACCTCTTTGAAGTCAGATATTGGATGGCCACACCCCTTGATTTAGAGTGTTTTGGGTGTCCAGAAGCCTTATTTGAAGAAAGACTGTGATTAGTTCTCAGAAAACAATAAAACATGCAATTATATACCTACCCAACTCACTTATCGGTCAAAAACAATCACACTTTATGCGAATAATCCTACCATGGAAAGAAAAATGCCCCATACATGCACACATATGAGGGGTATTTGCAAACCATGTGCATATAAACACACACCTCACCATAGTGACCCAGAATTCATGATACTCCCAGTTGGATCACAATAGCACAAATCTTATCTGCTCTGATATTCTTTAGAGCTACTCCAGAGAGAGAGAGAGAGAGAGAGAGAGAGAGAGAGAGAGGGAGGAGAAGCAATTAATAATATTAATAATAATAAGAGCCATCCTTTTTTTTTTTTTTAACACCTAACACTATACGTCACCTTAAAAAATAACTCAGAAACATTCATCTCTTCAGTGGTGCAATGCATGGATGCATGCATCAATGTAGTGTTAGTGTCCACTGAGTATACTTGATTCGATCACTCTTATTGACCAAACACAGAGAACGACAAGGCTTAAAAAAAAACAAGCTTATGTTTCCTGAGCTCACAGACCACTATGCACCTTCATTTGTCTTCACCGTCTAACACACGGTACGTCCTTCCTTCTACACAGTGCCATCTTTCTGTACATTTCAGCAAGATTTTGTGAAATGCATGAGATCTTGTTCCTTTAAGTTGAGAGATGCTCTGCTGATGAGTGGACCTGCAGAGCCCTATGACCTGTATCTGTTACTAGGTAAAACAGGGAAGCAGTGACTAAGCCAGAAAACACTGTCCTCTAGTGGCTTGCTACAGTATGACTATATTAGTGCTGTATCAGTAAAAGTGTAGCATCCAGGAGCCTATGGTTTATCCATCATGCACACACAATAACAAAAGAGGTCATTCATCTAGGCACTTAAAAAAAAAAAAAGATGCTCATCTGGTTGGCATGAAAAAGCAACATCACAACTGACAAATATAAAAAGAGAAGATTAAATCTTTAGTATACTCTATTCATTTATATCCTACAATGTATACAGTATATATATATTTTTTTTGTTACAGCATAGGTGTTTTCTCATTCATACCTCGCCTTACACTGAACTTCATGCTATGTCCTTCGGGATGTATGATTTACAGAAAGGTTGAAGAATAGCAAAAATGTTTAAAGAACAGAAGATATAGATAGGATAATAAGATGTTCGAATCAGAAAGAGGTAAAGAGAAAATGCAGAATGAGCGGAAATGAAGCAGGAAAGAACTCAGAAATCAATACTAACCCGTATCAGTTGTTCTCAGTCATTATCACATGGAGCATAGTCTCCATAACGTCTCATAATACGCATAAACCTGTACCTTTGACTACTGTCAAAGCTGACTTACCTTCATGCTTACACGTACATAAGAAATTAAACACAACATGGTATGCTGTTATAGGAAAATAATCAATAATGGAGCAATGCAATGGAGCTCGACATAAAGTGGACCTACTCTTACCTCCTCGGTGATTATTTTCCAATAACAGCTCCCCCGAAGTGTTTTACTCCTTTTATACACTTATACGCCACAATATAATTCTTTCCTTCACATATCCCAGCTTGTTAGGAAGTTGGGATCTGAGCACATGGTTGGCCATGGGACAGCAGCCCTGGAACAGAGAGGGTTAAAAGCTTTCTCTTGAAGCTACTAAATCCCAAAACAGTGTATCATGTTACAGAGAAACCATTGCAAGGCACTATGCGCACACTTATTCATACGCTTATTCACACCTAGAGGCAATTTAGATTCGACAATCCACCAGCAGCACTTTTTGAGAAGTGGCTCATGCATATTGTTCCTGTACCAGGCTGCAGGAGCACCACGACTGATCAGAATAAAGTGGTTGTTGAATATGAATGAATTATTTAAAAACAGATTAGTGTCCTACACTTAGACGCTATACTACGAAACTTCACTGCAGTATAGTGCTGAGAGTGATGTGTGAAGACTACTGACTATTTATGCTCTTCTTCTGACCTGTTTGCAAAGCAAATATCAGACACAGTTGCTAAGCCCTTTAGGAAGAAAAGGTAATCTCCTTTTCTGCATTGTTGCCTTTACTATGCTTGAGCAAAATAGTGACCTTGGTATTAAGTTCAAACTGAGCAAGCCTGAACTCATAGCCTTGATACGTGCTACCTATCAGAACAGACCTGCTAAACTTAACCCAGGTGGACAGGTTACTGCAGCACAATAGACCACACACCCTGAAGTGATGCGGCTTGCAAGGAGTCTGTTATGAGTGCTCCATCTATGTAGCTTGTATACAAGCAAGTGGAAGATTGGTTCACTATGTTAACATACTGGCCATCATAAACAATGTTGTTTTTGCCCAGTCAGCGAGTAGTATCTCTTTTTTTCTTTGGTCTGCCCTAAAGATATATTTCAAGAGTTATCAATTAGATTTGGCATGAGGCCAAATTCTCTCAGAAAAATGACTGTATGGGCAAGATGTCACCCTACAGCCCCCACTCCCCCCATCCGCATGAACGAAGAACCTCACACACTTCAATACATCATGGTCACGTATACCCCTAAATTCTCATCCACATTACCCTCTCCTTTAAATGTATTTGAAAGGAGTACCAACATTCAGCGGATTAAGTGCATTTTTCCTTTTAAAAACAATACTTACAGTAAATCAAGCCTGCTGCATGATTGCTATATATTAGTCTATATTTCATGCACAGAAATGGATGGAATGCAGTAAAACGCGTCTGTTTGTGCATGTATAGCTAGAAACATTAAGAAATATATGTGTGTATTCCCATATTGTTCACAAACGGCACAAATGGTATATTACAGCCCATTGCTCTGCAGCAGCATTATGCGCACTGGTGTCAGTTAAAAATGAACATTTTGTAACAGCTTTAACTGTGACAGTAGGAGTGAATAAAAAGACTCAACCATCCAAAATGAAAGTCCCTTCTTAACGGTTGTTTTTGGTAGAAAATGGGTTTCACAGCTGTCATCTTGCTCAAACTAGACTAGAGCAACGGCCATACTGGACATGAAAAAAAAATCCACCATGTGAAAAAGCCAGTTCACTTGGATGTACGGTATGCAATATACAATAAAAGGGATTTGCTTATGGTAGCAGTTAATTCTGCATCCACCTCCAGGTTTGTTTCAGATTCATTTTAATCCCAGGAATCCACCAACCTTCGAAGTGTGGGCCAATCAAAACACAGTGTGTGTGGGGGGTGTGCCTCAGCATGGAGAAACTGCTTATTACTACTATTTTGATATGGCAAAAAGCTTCATGGTCAAAAGAATATCTCATTATTCACATACAACAAACTAGCTAGATGTCTAAGGCTAGCTGTTCACTGAACCGCTATTTTCTTTACAGTAATATATCACACCAAGGCTGCTGATAATCATCTGCTAATCTCTGCAGTGAAGGAATTTACAAGGCAAAAATAGGCTTTGGTCACTCCATCTAAGAGAAAATGCCACATTATAGGAGGAGGTGGATGTGACTTGAGCTGCTACCAGATAAAATCCTTTTTACACATTCTTCATTGTCTTCTATTCATTTGAATTCATTTTTTCCCACCTGGCTTGTTTCCTTCATATCCAGTCTGTTGGATGCTTACTAATAGTAATATTTTTGGCTGTCCAAATGTGAACGTTTTCTTTGACACTTGAGAACGCACATGTCTAAACTGCTATATTATACACAGTACATCACTTTATGGTAGAACAGTATCCACAACTTGACTCTTTCTACAGATCCTACATGATTTTAATGTGACTGTCCAACGTGTTGGAGGATGGGTTGTGGCCGGAGATAGCTCCCTCAGTTTGGCAAGGAGCCATGTGATGATCCCAGATATACAGTATGCAGCAGTATTGTCTCTGCATTAGGTTCTGGTGAATTCTTTGTCACTGAAAGAGCATGGAACATCTTTGATTTCCTAACAACATGAGGTCCTGGTGTAGGATCTGGACTTGGTGCTAAGCAATGGAAGATGTTGAGCTAAAAGGTCTCACTTAGGAATACTTTCTTCCTGAGCACCAAAACTATCACTATACACTATAACTACGTATACCTTGTTATTGGTGATTTTTGTCATTTTGGACTGTTTACCTTTTTCCATCATCATATTTGTATTCATAACAAGGAATGACAGACAATTATGTTTTCAGCTCTAATATATATATATATATATATGTGTGTGTGTGTGCATTTTTTTTTCTTTTGATTTGGTTAATTATATAATAATAATCATATGTGATCTGATTATTGTTTAACTTTATTGCAGTGAAAACTCACTAGCTACCATCACCAGAGGTACCGAATTCAGTGTTGTATCACTGCAGCTTACATGGTCTGTGTTTATGAGATTTTCATCCACAATAGAGTATAGTTTCACCTTGAGCTATTTCTGTCCTCAATGGAGAACAACATAATGATTTGGAGTGATTTTTATCCTCATTGGAAAATGTCTCAAAGCCTTGAGCGATTCTTATCCCCAATAGGCAGAATGTTTCTCATCCTTCATAGAGAGCAGAATCAGCATGTTGAGTGATTGACATCCTTAATAAAGAAAGGTATCAGCACTATTTATATGGGCTGCTTATTACTGTCTGGTGTAATGAGCTACCAGGATGTGACACTGTCATGGCTTTGCATCAACAATCTGCTAACTAAGTGAACTGCCTCAAAGTCAAATAAATAAATAAAAGACAGGTAGATAGATTTGCCTCCAAAGAAAGAAGGATAATGCAATTGAAGTTAGAAGTATGCCAGAATAGTATGAAATGAGAAAAGCGATGTATGGAGGAAAGTCATGGGGGGAATGACAGGATAGTCAGAAGGTCACTGAACAGTCAATACTTTAACATTTACCCATAATCCCCCTACTGGATCAGAGCAGGACACACTGGTGCATATGAAGTATCCAGGACTCCCTTGGCTTTGATACAAGATGTGATGTTGAATATGAATTTATACCCACACACCCACACCTGATCTTGATCATGTGAGCTGGCAGGTCTCATACATAAACAATGACCTATTATAAGCAGAACTGGGGGGGAAAAAATGTCACATTTTACTGCACTGAATAGGATAACCAATAATGCATTTGTTTGTACATATAAAGCATTTTGCACGAGAATGTTCAATATAGCTTTTATTATTTTTGTCATTTCTAATACAGGTAATTATACAGATTAAAAACATAGATTAAAAAAAAAAAATGTCTAGAGCAGCAAAAGCAAGAAGGGGGGGGGGGAGTTCCAGGAACACAGGGTTTGTGCTTTTCGTACTTAATGTGCAAGAAGAAGAAAAAAATTGCGTGTGCTACTGACTGCTTACAAGACATTTCACAACAAGAGTTCAAAAAAGGGAAAGAGGGAGAAAGTTACCGGCTTTTCTCATCAATACACTGTCTCTCTACAGGATGTACAGAAGTATACTTCTCTTAAATCCAATTGGCACATGACATAAAAAGCCATATATAAAGACTGTATTAAAAAAAGACATGTATTGCAACTTCTACAGTTCATTGAACACAAAAGCTCAGAGATTTCAAGCAGGTCACCAAAAATGTTGCCTACAGACAAACAAAAGTAACACAAAGGAAGGTCACTCGATGCTGCGGCAGGCTGGAGAGAAGATTCTAAACTGTAAGAATAGCATAGAAATTTCTCCCTGGCTTTCTGAGATAACGTTCAGTTCCTATGGAGTTACAAAACTTCAGTTATTCAGAATTAATTTGTCCTAAAAGGGATCAGAGATTAAAATATTATCTAAGGGACTAAATATAACCTTTTAATTAGTGCTAGTCTAGTTCATTGAGAACTGTTTTACAATGCTGAGTCTTCAGTGTTCACGATCAATCTTAAGCCAAACTTTCTTACTTTGAGGTCATTTTTAATTATACAACAATTAGTTCCAGTCCAGTCATTTGATTAGTCGAGCAGTGTTCCAGGAGTGCTTATATTTAGTATAACTGCACTGGGAGGCTTCACTGCTTGTTGTCTGGGTTTGCCACATAAAATTCCAGGTCCTAGGTTGAAATGGTTGCTCCAGCAGACATGAACACGGCAAACGATCCTTTTCAGGAATATAAACTTTGACTTAAAATATGAAAGCTTGGCAGATAAAGATGAAACAGAAGAAGGGAACGGACGTGTAGCCGATGTGCTATAAAGTAAGTGTGGCTTCTTAGAGATCCATATTCCTTACAGGAGCAAAAATAAACAAAACAAAACAATTCACCATACTTTGTCTGAAATAGTTACTCTGTGTTAATTTCTTGTTCAAATAATTGTTGTTTAAAAGCCATATTGCAGTTTTGTTCATGCGATATTGCTTAAATAAAACACTGCCTTGGAATTTACCATACACTGAGACCCCAAAATCCTATCCATGAGGCGTTTCCTTGCCTGAAGGGAGATCGGGATCACTCTGAAAACACTAGGTATGTAGCAAGACCCTTAAAGTACCTTCAGTCAGTTACTATTTCTAACATCTCCCGAAACACCATCGTACATCGACGTTTACTTATTCTACATCCTAATCAGTGTAACATTTCTGGCAAATCATCACCTAAATTAAATGACAAATCTAGATTCTAATCTTATTTTGAGCATTCATTCAAAGATCAAATCAAGAATTTCCAATACCACTCTGCAATTCCTCGGATTTCTATTCTAGCTATAATTTTGTGTTGTATTTAAGGTATTGCTCTGAAGTGTGCACTTCAAGGTGCAAGTTGTAATGTACAAAAGTGTGTCTAAAACATTTAGGACTGTATAACTGTCACAAATACCCCATTTAAGTTGCATTTTAAGTTTTTGGGTTTTTTCTTTGGTCCTGTTCCAACCCGCACCCTATTAATGGTCTGTGACCTGACTGTGTTCACCTATTCTGTGTTATTCTTGTCTTATGCACTGTATATCCTGCTGTTTCTTTGCAGCCCTGCAAAATCTTATCATGCATTATTGTCATTAAGTCCAAGCCTTGTCTTCTCAGTTTTGTATCGGACTTTCTGGTTTCCCAATTGTTTTCTCTGTATTGAGTATTGGCTATCCTCAAAAGACTTTGCCTGCATGTTTTTTGACCCCCCTCTATGGACACCGGACACAACTGTTTTGGATTTGTCCTAATAAACACACTTGCATCCTGTCTCTCACTGCATGGCTCTGTACAATAATTCAGAATTAACTCTAGAAAAAAAAGATGCATAATATAAAGTCTCTTTGTTCCTATAGCTGTTCATTTCTGGCCCTCTTTCTTGAAAGTTAACCTATGAGGCCTAGTTTTAACAATGATGATTCGGTCAGGCACGAAGAAGGGAAAATTTACCACTGGAATTTGCCTCATAAACAAGAGAGGACTCTATTTGAGAAAAATGCACCGTTAAATACATAATCAAGAATTACCAAAGTAGTGTCAAGAACATCTCTAACCAAAGGAAGTGAAGAAAACATCTAATTAACCATGTGCTAGAAGAATGCATGTGTTAAATACTCTACTTACTCTAAATCACTCCGTTTCAGAGCTCTTAAACCCAAATATCTTTAGCTCTGAACCACTTAGCGTTTTCCATGCTCTGAGTCTCGGCAGTTTTTAATTAACAGAAATCAGGTGCACTGGAGCAGGGAAACCACTAAACAGTATCCCTGTTTAGTTAGCGTCCTTACTACATTACCAAATGTCCCAATTGCTAGAACACACACAATAACAAGACTTCTTAATCTGTATTACTTCTAAGTGTTTATACAATTTAATGTATATATAGATCTAATTAATATATTATGTATTTACAGAGAGAAAGTTTACTGTGTATATGGTCACATGCATTACCTCCGATAATGCACTGTGAAATGGCTACAAGCAGTGAACTCGTTTAGACCTATAACAATTGATTGCGTAATTACTTATTCAGAAGGTTCGCTAGGATATGTGTAAAATACAGCTAGTTTCCGTTTGTGCTTGGTGCAACATGACTATTGTGCGTCGCTTTTCTTCCAACTTCCATCATGTACTTTATGTTTTATTTGACAACTGCTACTTTGTCTGATGTAATTCTACCAGACGTTCTTTTCTTAAACACTAGAACTAGGAACAGACCGAGTGCCATGCTGTGGTCCTCTAGTACTAGATTTTACTAACCGAGCTTGAAGTTTTTACAAAGAATTTCAGGAATATTATAGCATGTTTTAATCGAGCACAATTTAATTCTCAGTGAAATGCTTTTTTCCTGGTGCTTGATAGGCTGAGAGTCTGGCAGTAGGGTATTTCCTGACAAAAGATTTTTAAAGTTCGAAATCGATCCATTGAACATTGGGATGTCATGCTTTGAAACTGGAATGTGACGTGCCCATATTACCACCCTTCCTCATGCAAGTATAGGTGTAAAAACATCCACCAGTATATCAGTCTTTATCGCTGATCCAAATTTATGGTTCAAATTAAGTTTAAATGATATGTACTATATAATATTTACATAAGTGTTTATGGACAGTGGGCAGTTAATTCAGATTGCTAAAATTACCTGTGCGTCTCTGAGGTTGCCAGATTTTCTGACAGGTTTTGAGCACCCTCTTTGAAACGTTCACTAGATTTTAAGCAGGAAAAAAGTCAGGAGATAGATCATATTGAGCATAAGAGCAACAGACAAATAAAAACACAGATTACACAAATACAATGATGTACAAGAAGACAACGTTTCAAATAAACCTGTAACACTAGCCCAACATACAGTGAATATATTGAGGCTGATTGTCATGAATATTTCTACTTCTTTTGAGATCTCAATTTGCTCTTTCACTTTAAGCAGCAGTTCACATTTTCATCAAAGTAATCAACTTGCTATCCTCAAGAGAAGTTTTCCCCTCCAATTAAGATGACGTCACCTTCAAGCTCTTGGTCTTTGGCAAACTACTCCCTGCCTGCCACTTGCAATCACTGCTGTCTGAGCGCTACTTGAGCATGTAGATAATTCAGGAGGTCTGAATAACAATGACACAATTTCGGTGTGAACTCCTTACTACATGTGCTTAGCCCAGAATATGACATGATTTTTATGATTTTTTTTAAGCCAGCCTGAATGTGACATTCCTCTCATAAGAGGGCTGGCTTATCGCAATCTAGCTATATATCAGTTTATCAGAATATAAGCGGTCTATGCATTTATTTCCTTTCATCTCTTCATCTTCACGTTTATGGAATAACAGAATTCATTTGTCTGAGAATGACCTCTTTGCCATGTTTTTTGTTCCCTCCACAAACCCACCCATATATTCCCAACCCTGTGTACTGTGACCGAGTTGATTCTGATACATCACGATTAGTATAGTTTATGGCTATATAATAGTATTGCACAGAGATCGAATCCCTTCTAAGGTCCAGAAACATCAGAAAAGGCACCAGCAGGTTTCCCTCCCACAGGATATTACAGGAATAATTAAACTGTGCATTAGACATGCTTTGGTTCTGGACAGCTTCCAAGAATAGAATGGACTAGAATATTAGTGGAATATGTTCCATCAGAGTAGCCTGCACTCACCGACGTAATTCATCATAAATTTATTGGCAGCTCTGAAGACAAGAGCGCAGCCATGAAATGAATAGTAGGAGCAAAAATGCTGACATGGCTTTGTATAAATGAAAGCCAGTAGCCATTAATTAACATGATGTGTGTGGCATCGAGCCAACTGATGCCTACTTGCTTTCCGTAGAGCTCTGCTACCATTTTTTTTTAATTGTCTATTCTTTTATGTCATGAATCTTTGACCCTAGTTTAGAACGTCTTCGGAAATGTTTAAGATGCATCGTCCCTGGAATATATGTACAGTACTCAAGAAGGGTTTTAGAGAATAGTTAAGTAACGAAACAACGTCAACTCTGTGCAAGATATATTAGTAAGGCTGACTGTGACATTAAAATAACAGACACAAATACTGTGCGATTTATGGTTTGAAATAAAAAGAGCACTTCACATGCCCGTTCGATTCATTTACTGCATCTGAGAGACTGTACGGAAAAAACTGAAATTCCTGGCACAAAAAATCTTAAAATTTTTAAATGCTGATAAAGAGATCGCCATGGATTATAATGAAGCAGCTCGTTACATGGCACTTCCATCAACTGTAATATATCTAGCATGTCTTCGTTATACAAATAATGTGTCCAGCCAGCTATGCATCAAAATGGATGCATTATGTATAGTGAAAGCAAACATACCCTGTGTCATGTTTTTTTTTTTGCAAATTATGGGTAATTAATGGGCCAGAATTTAAAGCAGGACAGTTTCAAATATTTGCTTTAAAAACCCACAAACCAAGTGATTCGAATTTCCCCGTTGGGGAAAGGTATTCTATGCTATACATTAGCGGCTAAATGGTTAAGATTTGAAGAAGGCATGGATTGTTTCACAATCAAATCTAATATAATAGTAAGTTTTTCCTAACGCTAAAAATACTTGCATTCTTACTTTCTTTCTCTTAGGCTTCAGTTTCTGATTGGTCTGTCGTGATACTGCCATTCTGTTCCCCTACAACTGGCTGTTCCTGGGTATCTGTAACTCCGCCCACAACGAATGTTTGTCCGCCTCCATCCTTTCCACTGACTGATTCGGAATCAACAGGGTTTTTTGACTGCTCGGTCAGGTCAGGCCCCTCCCACTTCTCTTCATCCAGCCGACTGGAGATCGACCAGTACAGGTGAGCGTCTAGACGTGCAGCGGCTAACGCGAGCTCTCGAGCTGAACAAGAAGGAGTGTCCACCTATGGGCAAAAGGTGGGATGAGGGTTCATGAACACCGACCTTTCACATAAGTAAATTCTTTTCTTCATTTTTATTTTTGCCATGATGGCTGCCACATGGTCAGGTTACTCACCAAAACAGCAGCTAAAACGTAACTGGCTAATCATGCAATGCTATTTCTACTTGTTAACGTTGGTTTTCTTGTTACATTCCTGGTTTTTTTTCAGCATGATGTACTTATTCCATTTCCTGCTTTGCAACATGAAAGAGACCTGCTATTAACCTTTGTCCTCTATGTCCTATATAGGAATATAATATATAGGTATGCAGTAGGTCTTATGTTGTACTCTTTTTGCACCTCAAAGGTATGATGGAATGCTCCGTAGTCCACATCAAAGAATCCTTCGGCCAGGGACATCATCGGGCTGAACCTGTGACCCCACAGTACCTCCTCACCCAAATAGGAGCTCCGGGCTTGACACGTCATACCTGTCAATTACATACAGCGATAGATGATAGATAGATAAGTACAATATTCTAAAAAACAAGGGTTAACATCAACAGAAAAGGACCTGATAACCACTGTAAAATTTTGTGACGCACCATTGATACTTTGGGTCTGTTTTGTGGCTGGTGGCCCAAGGGCTCTTGGGAAGACTGATATCATTCACAGACCTGTTTGCCTCTGCCAGGATGTTCAGATTTGGCCATAGACAAAGCTTAGAACACAATGATAAGTCCCAATTTTTTAAAGGCAAAATAGGTAATTAGGATTTTGTTTTTCAGGATAACTTTTGTTATATTTCTTGAAATACTGTTTACGTTCCAACAGTAATGAATAAATCAAATGCTTTACATTGCATTACGTTACAGGCATGTAGCAGACGCTCTTATCCAGAGCGATGTACAACAAGTGCAAAAGTCAGGTACAAGAATAGGAGAATTTCTAGGCAAAGAAACTTCACGTGCCAAGTGAATAAGTGCCAGAATAACACGTAGTGTAGTATTCTGTAGAAGGACCAATCAGCTAACAGCAATGAAAACAGAGCTAACTAAAAGGAGAACAAAACCCTAGTAGCTAACCTGAATACATCATGACCAGGCTAGACAGAACGAAGCCTGGGT
>JAQMCW010000018.1:9521268-9537198 GCA_030068335.1 Chrysichthys cranchii
CGTAACAACCAACGATTTATACAGGAAAATCATGAAGATTAACAAGGTTGCCCAAACTTTCGCATCCCACTGTATTTAATGTCAACACTACCTTTATAGAATTACGGGTAGGTTTTTTTTGTTTGTTTATTACCATGTTTCATTTATGTCCCAGCATTCCCACTAGCATATTTTAGGTGTCTTGTGAGATAATTCTGTAATTCTATGCTTTCCTCCTATTGGTGGCATTTACATACGTGTCATAACAGTGGTCAAAAAAATCCAAACATTTTTGACACTACCATAGTTTCATAGACTGTCTTTGGTCACAATGGCATAAAATCTTCCACCTGACGTTCAGCTCATCACATTAGTGACTGAAGAAGTCTTTTACGATGTATGACTTTCATCTGTGACAATCAGGCCCAAGATCAGAAGTGTAAACATTATGTTTTGGTAGTATTCTAGTATACGTACTTATATAAGCAAAGGCATCAAAACAATTATTACATTTGGCTTTTAAACTTTTTTTTCCCCCATTTTACATACTGAAGTTTTAAACAGAGATTTAAATTCATGAATATTAAAGATGAACTGAGATTTAACTCAATAACAGAATAACAACAGTCCTTATTAGACTTATTAGTATCCCATTAATATCATTACTATTCGAGTTAAATATGTTAAATGGCATTAAATACCTCTAACATTTTTGTGCAGTATTTTAAATGTGAAACCCAGCAGTGGTGCACTTTTTCAAGATGCATATTTAACCTCTGCAGCTCTTGATTATTCTGGACACGCTTGTACTGTTCACTTGTCCACCACCAGATGTCAGCGCTGTATTCATCCCTAGCTTTGCTGATTTTTAGCTCTTTGATTTTGCCCATTTTGTAGCCTTGATGATTTAAGAAGCTGCAGCTGGAGTCTCACCCTCTTGGGTCTGTTTGGATTTGATGAGCTTCGCTCTCATGTTGGCTCCCACGATGTGTGAGGATCTTAGATCACCGACTCGGAACATCAGACACAGCTTATCGTCCCGCAGAGAGATGACCGCGTTCCGGGAGAACACCAGCGTCTCTGCCCGCTTGTTTGGCTGAGAGATCTTCACAAACATACAGCCAACCTAAGAAAGTTAGAAAGAAGAATAAGATTAAAGGATAACAACTGAACACTGGAATTGTGTCAAAAGCTGGTTTTCCCTGTGAGATCCAGGCCCAAAACAGAACATACAATGCTGGTGAACTCAGAAATAAAACAGCAAATATATTTTTTTTTATACTGATATGAATATATTCCTTTATAAAAGTGACATTCTTTTACACGTCACTGCGAAAGCTTTGTATACAGTTTAAAATTAAGTATAAAGTGCAAGTCCTGGATTGTGCGTAAAAATCTTGGTCCTGTACTTCAGATAAGAGCACACCGCAATATGCAAACAATTACCAATCGACCTGTTTTTTAACACAGGAAATTAGAGGTATAGGGCTTTCCAGAATTATTGGCATGCATCATAAAAATGAGCAAAGACTATTATATAAAATAAACATTTACAAGCAATAATTAAAATCGCCCATTCAATGAATAGAAGAAACTATTTCTTGTAGTCCATAATTTTTAAATAAATGCAAGCATTTTGTATTTTAGGATATGTGCTAAAATAACGTTTGAAATAAATACTAACAAATTTATTATTATTAAATTAATTAAAAGAGCAGCTTTAAGTTAGAATTGTGTGTGTGTGTGTGTGTGTGTGCGCGCACACGTGTGCCTGTGTATGTCTGTGCCTGTGTGCGCCTACACGTGTAAATGTGTGTCCCCAAAATATATGGGTGAAATACAGCCTGAGGTGAGACATTAAATTAGGACACTCAAAGCAAGACAAATGAACACACGCACAAACACACACACACACACACACACACACACCCCTCTTGAGTCCTCATTACCAAGACCATCTTGTTACAATGCTCACATAAAATCAGTTTTAGAGAGGTAATTTGAGTGACAAAGAAAGAAAGTATATTAACTTCTCAGGACAGAGGGAATGAAACACAAAGAGACAAGGACAGTGAAATCAGGTGAGATGAAAACAGAGAGCGGAAGAGAGGAAGAGTGAGCAACATCCACTTTTTTAAAAAGCATGACTCATTTGGCTCTGTCAGAAATCACACACACACACACACACACACACACACACACACACACACACACACACACACTTTGGAGGAGCTGCAGAGAAACGAGTACCGAGTGCAATGAAAGCCAGAATCCATTTTCACCAAACTCAATTGCATGGGAAAGATTCTGAAGCTGCAAAGTGCTTCTAATTTGGAGAAAAACATGAGAGAAAGAAAGGTAGAGCAAAGAAGTAAAAAAGAGGGAGGTACACGGCCCATGAGGCCAAAAACTAATTGTCAGAATTAATCGTACTCCTGAGTACTAATGTTATCCATTAATAATATGTTCAACAAATTCATTGCCCAAGAAACCACTAATACATGATATGTTAAGCTGAAATGGTTTAATAGTTAAACAACGCTGAAAGCTATGGCCAATCCTGAATGTCTGAACCTCACAATTACTCCGAATACACCAAGGAACTGATTGGACTGTAGCTATATTCTACCAAGTTTGTTAGCTGTAACGACACAGTTGTAAATAACACTCTGTAAATAATGTTGACATATAGGAGGGATTTCATCAGACTCTGGGTTTGTGCTGTCATACTATTACCGATTAATCTCACTAGCCAACAGTGCTTCTCCAGGTAATACCTCTATCTTTGAAAAATTTGTATACTGGACCTCGAAATATATCACGGGTTGTCAACTTCAGCGACGTGATCTCTGCTTTTGAAACAAATCCTGTCACGGCTTATCTAATCACACGTTTACGTTTGTGCAAATTATTTACCTAAAGGCAGCTCATAGGACCGAAGGCTAGCTACAGAGCTAGAGACATTAAATCAGGAAGGACATTTTCACAGACTCGTAGAATTCTCCCCTTTCTGGTCTGATTAGCAATATAACAACATGTCAGCAATGAAAACACGATGTTTGAAGATGAATCATGGGATGTGATTAGTCTTCTTATGCCAGTTTCCAGAAAGGCTGTCTCTCAACTGTGAAAAAATTACTTACATAACCACAAACCTTCAAAAGGTTGCTTTTTAGGCAACTGAACCTTTACGACAACAAACTACAAACAGGTCAGAGACATCCTGGGCACACGTTAGGATTTTATAAGCTTAGTATCTTAAGGCTACAAAATTAACTGCTGATAAAAAAATTAACTAAAATGCTAAATTATAGGAGATGGTGAATCAAGGGCTATTTGATAAACTGCTGAATAATGAGAGTAGAAACCAAATTGTTAAATTAAACCAAATTTGCAGTGATTAATGTGATAATTACACCTATATGACTATTCAAGTAACAATATATTGGTAATATATGACACTCCTACTAAAAGTTTATATTTCAATGCTTAAATGCTCAAAGGCAAGTGCTTGAGCTGAAAGATAGCGGTCTACTGAAAAACACTTATATTATCAAGAAAAATCTGGCAATCATAATAGTACCCAGCACCCAGACAATTACTTAAGCATGAGTGCGAACTGACTCTGAAAACAAGTATCTTTTTCAGTGTAAATACTCACATAACTTCTAGACTTAATTCAACACTGGCTTTCAACACTGTGTAACAAGTAATACGAGTTCATTTATGAAAACATCTACTGGCATTGTTAAATGTATTATGATTTCTCTTTCTGTCACAGAAACAGCCTGCTTGTTCACCTTTTTAAATTTGTGACCAAATTTAAAGAGTTTGGGTGTGCCCCTACCATAAATGCATTGACCATGGAGCCCAATATGGCTTGCAAAAGCAGAAGCATGGTGCCCACAGGACACTGGTCAGTGATGACACGATGGCCATATCCGATGGTAGTCTCCGTCTCGATGGAGAAAAGGAACGCGGAGATAAAACCGTTAACGTTATTCACGCACGGAGTCCACGTCTCGTCCTCCAAATGATCCAGATCTCCCCTAAAAAGAGAAAGACAGAAAGACAGGTTTTGGGTTTTTTTTGTTTTTTTAACCACTGTTGTAAGGGCTTATAGTGCCCCATAGAGTTGTGGTAAACAAATATAATGAAATACTTAAAAATATGTACTGAAATAGAAGCCATGTGAAACGGTTAAACAAAATACTATGCATGCAAGAAGTAAATTCAATGATTACATAATTGGGCACAGTAGTTTACTACACATCCCTTAAGCTTTAAAGCAAGAGTCTATGCAGTAAAGGCTGACATGAATGGATTAAGTTAAGCTCCCCTGTCTTTCAAAGTAAGACACCAATATAAGTTTCAATTTTGGCATCCATAACAGATTTATTTTTAAACCAAAGTGGGTTGTTTTGTTCTTTTGTGGAAACAAATGCAGTAGCACCATCAATGGTCGTAAGAAAAAAAAGAAAATCACTTCATAACCTCCAGGTTATGAAAAAGCATTGCTGGGGCTGATTTCTTTCTAGCCCAGACTGCAGATTCATGCAGCCTATTAGTGACAGTCAGGCCAAGAGATTAGACACAGTAAAATGCCCCAAGACCCTGTGTGCTAATTTTTTCAGCCTCTTCACTTACACATCTCTAACACTTCAACAGTAACTCAGAAGGTGTACATGGAATACACTCACGGGTATATTGAATGTCAACAAGAAGGATTATTTGCTGCCAACCTTTAAAATGCCTTTGGAGGAGAAACTAAAAGTATCTACACATAGCACACATTTTCCAAATGAAGTACACGACACAAAAGGACATATGATGGAATTGCATGTTAAGTGATGTTTCTGGTTTGAACAAACAGGTTAAAAACCTTTTTTGTTTATAACGTTTGGTGTTTAGAGGAAACACAGCCCGGAGCCAGAAGAGCATTACAGACTTGGAACACTTACAAAAATGTAGAAATCATGACTGCTGCTGCCTAACTGTCTTTATGTGGGTGTATAATAGTTTATTCCTGATCGTTCTCATTATGCCATCGAAGAGACCTTTGATACATCCTTGCTGTTAAATCCTGATGGTTTCATTTTCAAGCTATATACAGATATTAGATTTTAGTCCTCGGATCTGATATCGTGACCATCCATTTACTGGGTTTAACACTGGATGATAAATGTTGGAAATGTAAAACAGAAATCGGCACATTTTACAAGCAATTTGGAAATGTACACTTGTTCTTACCTTGTGGACAGTAGTGTCTCCTTGGAGACAAGTCTCTGGTGTTACCAGGGGTCAGGAAAGCAGAGCCCGCACTAACTGTTGCAGGATTTATTGCAACAAGCAGACAAGTTTTATTTAAGTGATGGAGTCTACATAGACTACAGCTTACAGAGTGGCTTAGGCTTATAACTGAGAAAGCCTCAATGAACGGATGAAAGTCAGTATAAATAAATCTTAAGGGAAAATTAACACATTTATCATCATTAGAGATATGTGTATGCAGTCTCGGCGCCAGACACGGATTTGCGACGGGCCTTGCATTGCTTTTGGGAGGCACACATGTTATAGGCGGCGCTGGCAAAGTGTTGCGAGCGTTGGGGGGGGGCGACAAAATGCTCCGGGGTTTGGGGGGGGGGGGGGGGGCTTAAAGGCTCGTAGTCCCAGGGCGGGCACGGCACCATAAAGCCCGCTTCCTGAAACGCTTCCTGTGACCATAGGGGTGGGGTTTTTAGTAGGGATGTGGCCTTCTGCCTTATTTTATTATTTGGATACTACTTAAACTTATATTTAATTAACTGCCATGGGGAAAGTAGATTTAACCCATTAGCTGCCATGGGTCCCATTTGGGGATCATATAATGAATGGCATAAAAAAGAGATGGCATGTGCCATGATCCCCAATTGGGACTTTGTCTAAAAACTGAAATTCCAGAAATATTAACAGTCATATTTCTTGAAAGTAGATGTTTTTGTTACTATTTGGATGTAAATTAATAGAAATGCATGAAAATCTTCGGGGGAAAAATGTGGCAGTTAATGGATTAATATGACAATTGAATATAACTTTTTACTGCAATTAAATGTTTATCCTGGCAATGTACTGGTAATACTGACCAACGTATCGTTAATTTATGGGTAATCATTTTTATTTGATCACACCCTGATATGCTATTGGTTGTATGATATTATTTTGAAACGGAAACCTAATCAAATTTAAATAACACCACAAACCCACTGAAATAAATACTGAATAAATTACTTTATTTAGAAAGAGACTTTGATCCTGGAATGCAGTGGTGAAATCTAGATTTAGTCAGAAAGGTTAAGAGCAAGAGAAAGAGAGAGAAAGTGGGAGTTTGCTGTTTTTATGTTCTCTAGTACCCACCCACTCAGATGACTGCAGGTTAATCTCAGGTGGGTATGTGTGTATGCCTGTATTTGTGTACATTTGAGTGGGTACCTGGAACAGCTCCTGAGGAATATAATCTTTTAAAATATGAAGGTTTTTCTGTATTTAGTGTATGTTAGCTCCATAGGAAAGCACAACCTTTGTAGTTTAAAAATGATACCAATATCAAAGATCTTTAGGTTATGGCTGTAACCCCAGTTCTCTGATAGCATGAGTGAGGTATCTCGCTGCATGATACACCTCTCTGCATAGTACTCAGAAGCCATTATTTCAATACACCCACACTGGTTAGCTGACAGCCGTGACGTACGTGTCAAGGAAGAGAAGTTCTCCCCCATATTTAAGGGCCAACTCACAGTCAAACCAGCACACCTCTTTTTCGTTTTGTGCATGGAGGTTGGTATGCTGAGATACCTGAAGTTTTCTTCGATGCATTAATTTCGGTACCTCACAGAGGGAAATGCTGACTCCAGTATTGCCATCAACATTCATTCTGAAGACCAGTCATCACAATCTGGGATGCCCACACCTCTGTCCAATTACAAATCAGCAACTGGTCTGCATCTTTCAGTCAGCCCTGCCTAACAATGTCAATCATGAGAGATACAGTCAAAGCCAGTCTATAGAATCTTCCAAAAGTGAGGCTAAATTTACTGCTGCACAATTGTCCCCAATAGAAAAACGCCAAAACACGGCTCAAGGTGTTACCATTTAGTCTAGCAGAGTGCACAAACAAAGTCACTGTGGGTGATCTGTAGACCTTTGGGTTAAAAGTTAGGTTATCGTTTAAGGTAACTCTGGTATCCTCTGGTGCAAATCAACTGTCGTCATGTTTGTCAATGGGTTAGACCTTCCACAGGCCAAGTCCAGCGAGCCAGATATTCTAGATGGGGTTGAAAAATTTTCCCCATGGGCTTGAGATACTGTAGGTCCCTGCATAGTGGGAGTTGGATAATCTCCACCAGCCAATGTTTCTCCAGCCTTCTCAGGACAATCTGGATCAGGGATAAGCTTTCATCTGTCACCATGGCCAGCATTGGAGAGATCTAGGCCAGTGGTGGGAACATGTTCAGAAGAACCCATGGCCAAAGGTGAGCTAGTGAATCCACCCCCATTGATGCATACTGACTGAGAAGGAAATACAGGGGGCACTGATCATCTCTTCCTTTGTGTCAAAAAGATCTGGTGTCTCTAATCTCAATGTCCTGCCCTCAGGAGTGGCTCCCCAGCAGTGGATAGATGCAGCTGATGTGAGCACTTTCTTGGACAGTATGGTGCCCATAAAAACTCCCTGTTTCAGGAAGGCTGGTTGCCACCATGGATGAGGGAGGCCACCCATCACTGGAATTATCTCAAGTACAGGCAGCTCAATGGAGTTGCCACAAAAGTCGACTCCATGAAATCCAGTAGTCTGAGGCACATTCTGTATGTGATATACTGCCGTATAGAAAAATGGGCTAGACACACCTTAAATGCACCTATACATTCCATTGACAGTACATAATAGGATTAGTCCTGTATAAGTAAAACTCTTGGACATGTTTACATAAAAACCTTGAACACTCTCTGAGCACGCTGGTATGTTCCAATGTCCCCTGTTGTAACTTACCCCTGGAGGGAACCAGTTGCCTTTTCATACAAAGCACAACAGGGTTGCATGCATCAGCAATCTGAACTTTTTGAGGTGCCTGCTCAGACCTAGAACTAGCAGATCTTGAATCGGCCATAACCCCCTCACTTTTCTAGGACTACGAAATACCATGAGTAGAAAACAGACTGGCTCTATTCAGGAGGTATTATTCTGATTGCCCTTTTGTTCAACAGCGAGGATATTTTCTCAAAAAAAACTTGAACTGATTTGCCATAAGACTTATATGTATTATATATTATGCATTTTAAAGGGAATGGAGCAACACATTGCAGTCTGTATCCCTTGTCTATTGTTCTTACTACTCACTTATATTACACACATGCACCATGCTTTCATCAAGGCATGTGAGGCCCTTCACCAATGCCACACCACCTGGATACAGCACCCACATTAAAGACTTGGACTATGCAGGTGCTCACTAGGCATATTACTTAGGCATTCACATTTTTGTGTTCGGAATGTTTTGCAACATGTTGTAATTATTGTTTTTGCATAAACTCCATAACAGTGCCCTCAACTCCTGGCCTGGATGCACTTGGCTGAAAAACTCGATGGATGCTTGTGTTTAAGGTAACTTTAAGGTGAATTTACTGGAACATCCTCCAGAAAACAAGCTCTTTCTTTTTGCATGGTGGTACACATTGGGACCCCACAGGGGCTCCACACATACAGAAACAGAGAACTACGCAGGAAATAATGTGTCAGCATCTGGCCAGACTGACATTTCACTCCCCACTGCAATGGGGTGATTATTTGCATATATCCCCCCCAAGAGAAAGCCTAGGCAGACTGGGCCTTCTGGGCTGAGACAGATGAGACGTCCTTCTTCAGCCATGTTTCCCTGGCCTCTTGAGCTTTAGGCTGTGCTGGGAGTATCACTCATGGGGTGTTTCAGGATCCTAAAGGCTGTGGGTTGGTGGGATACTACTTGCACAAAAGGTCTGGTGAGAGCCAGTGGCTCCTCAGGAGCCATACCTACAGAGCTTCACGCTCTTTCTTTTCCTCACAGCACTGATGCATGGAGTGTATGGTGGGCCGCAAAAAACCCTTAGGATCCACCAAAAGTTCCAGCAGCTGGACTTTCTCTTTGGGAGCAAGGCTAGAGAGGTTGAGCTACTGTGCTCACCGCTGAGCTACTGTACTGGAGGGGGGTGAAAAAGACTTCCACCACACAGTGAAACACAAAATCCCCATGGGTAGAATGTTTTTGGCAGAAAAAGGCTTAAACCAGGAGTAGGTGATTTCCTTTTTGAACTATGGGAAGAGGAGCGCACATCGCTCACAAAAGTTTGGCAAAGTTAAAGCCCACCAGGGCATGTCCCATCCTAAGACACAAAGCACATCCGGTGTGAGTGTCTGTGTCTGAAATCTTGTTGCCACATGAACACCCCTCAAGAGGATGCTTTAAGACTACTTGACTCCCCGGTGTGGAATAGAACAACATCTGCCGTAAATATTCAACAGATAAATGACAAGCGACCAATGCCAAGGGCTAGTTTCTGCTAGCTTGCTCGCTATCTCAAGATTGTTCAGTGCTGAAAGAGTCCACTGTTTGGAGGCAGCCAAACTCTGTATTCCTTCAATATTCTACATTCTTTTTCTATGGTGAAGAAAAAGGCTCAGCAAGGCCTGGGTGGGTTAGCACCTTGCGGTCAAGTTGCTATCTTGAGCTGTAGACACCTTAAACAACCCTTGCAGGTAGCTTACTCAAGGTAGGGCATTCTTTAAAGCAAGAAGAGGCATGTGAATAAATAGGTGACTCACTCAGGTTGCCTGCCCTTGTACTTACTATTAAAGATGCTGTTTAAACACTATAGACAGTTTATCAGGTTACTTGTATTGTAGGAAGATACTGTAATACCACCTCATGAGATTTTCATAGAAGACAGTTTGTAGTTTGTTTTAGAGCCTTTTTTTTTCATAAGAATGTGTAAATGAGCACAGCGTTTACCCAGTATCTGATACAACTAGAGTCATAGATACATCCCTGAGAGGGAGAGAGAGAGAGCGTGAGAGAGAGAGAGAGAGAGAGAGAGAGTGTGTGTACGTGTGTGTGTGTGTATGTGTGTGTGGTGTAAATACCTGCAGTATGCAATAAGGTACCATATAGCACCAAAGAAAAGCCAGGTGACGGCATAGGCCATGACGAAAACAAAGAGTGAGCAGCGCCAGTTCAGATCCACCAGAGTGGTAAAGATGTCAGTCAGGTAGCGGTAAGTTTCCCGCATGTTACCGTGCTGTACATTACAACGGCCATTTTTATCCACATACCGTTGCCTCTTACGCTTACTGCGTGCTGGAGAGAAGATACAGAGGGAGTCAAAGAGGGACAGAGAAGGAAAAAAGTGAGTGAGGACAGATGGATATACAATGAGAGACAAAGCCAGTAAGTGAAACAGATAGAGAGAGGACTGCCAAAGGATAAGAGAGAGACTGTATAAAGAGATGAGTGAGACAGAGAAAGAGGGTCAGATGGACAGAAGTAGAGTAAGAGAAATTGGAAAGCAAAAGAATAACAGATAAAATACATGAGAAATGAGCCAAGATAGTGTGGGTAAATACACTAATGTGGCTAAAGAAAAGCATAACGCAGGATTATATAACACTATTTTTCAACGCAAACAAACACATGCATGTACACATTGTCATTAAAGAGTTTTCAAATCTAAAAAAAAAAAAAAAAAAAGATAGTGAAATCTCTTACCCCAGCCAAACTTTCCCCGCTCCTGCCCTGCCCCTTGCACTTTCTTTCGGTGCTGATTGGCTTGTGCTTCTCGGGCAGCCATCTTGGCCTGGAATGACAGGCTGTTATTAGTGGGCACTTGTGGGGGCGACGATGTCTCTGTGGTTACCACATGCCCAAGCTCTTCCGATACGTTAAATACTCCAGTGGTAGGAGCATCTTCTTTGGTCTCCTCAACAGGCACCTCCCCTTTCTCTGGCACCGGCAGAGACAAGGACTCTGGCCGAGAAGCAAACGTGGAGTTTTCTAGCGCCATCTGCATATAAGTGTGTATGTTCGTGTGTTTGTGTGCGTCAGTGGGTGGACAGCTATGTGTGTGTGTCCCAATGTGTTAATGATCTTTCTTGGTGTGTTATTCTCAGTTGCAGAAGCTGTGCCAACTTGATTCCTGCATAAAAATAGGAGACAGAAACATGAGAGAGCTCTGATTAGTAAGTTACAAAGATTAAAAAAAAAAAAAAAAAAAAAAAAAGAGCACTGAAATGTCATGTTCAGAGTTTGCACACGTATTTAAATTTAGAAACAATCAGATGTTCGTAATACAACCGAAAGCCCTAATAGTATAATCTTTCTGAAAAGGGGAAAGAAAAAAAATTCTGTTGCCTAGTCGTCCATAGTAAAGTAGGATCCAAAGTCCTGATTCCACCACCAAGACCTGCTGTCATACCATCAGTTACTAAAAGATAAAGCTTTTTTTCCTTGTGTTCTTTCGGCGTATCTAGCCTTTAAGTAAGGAATAAAACTCAACAGGGCATGCTATTGTAGGGAAATAATCCAAGACATAGAGGTATAATGCAGCCCATCAGGAAGAAGAATGGATTATTTTCTTCAAAAGTATTTTATAATACATTAAATCACCCTTATTTTGTAATGAATAATGAGAGGGGGGGCAGCTCAAGGGTTTAAAATGCTGCAATACTGATTGGAAGGTTGGGAGTTCAAATCCAAGTGGTGCACAGCTGCCACTGCTGGGCCCTTGAGCAAGGCCCTTAACCCTCAACTGCTCAGTTGTATAAATGAGATAAAATGTAAGTCGCTGTGGATAAGGCCGTCCGCCAAATGACGGTAATGTAATGAGTAAAAAAAATCTTATTTGTCAGTAAAAGACACATTGTGCTAATTCATAATTAAAATAAATATTGCATAACCTCTGCGAGATAAGTTTGATCCTGCGTTCACTTACATTACAACAGCTATAAACAGTTTCCTCACCAATCTCTCTATTTTTCACTTTATATAGGAAAAGCCATAGTTTGTCATGGTACCAAAAAAAATGAAGAGCACAAAGCCCATTGGTGTGAAGTCTCTTACTGACCATTGCTCACACAAATGTATCCATTTACAAACCTTCACCATATCAATGATAACGGATCTGTTTTTATTAAATAAGAACACATTTTAAATCTGGTCATTCTCAGATTATGTGGCACACAAATATTAAATGAGCTGTTACTACAAAAACAGTAACGTGTTACTACGAACATCTTACTATAAACCTGTGATTTGAATTGCAACTGGCACTACAACCAGAACTTTTGTTATAGAAAAGCAATCAAAAACGTCAGAATCAAGAATTCAAAAGTGCTTAAATTTAGATATGTGAAAAATACTTCAGTTCAGGAAAACTTGCATACACACACTGTATATTGCCAAAAGTTTGTGGACACCTGACCATTACATCTTTATGTCCTAGTTGAACATCATATTCCAGTTTTAGCACTGTCATGATGGAATAGGGTTGGGTTAGGCCCAAGGGCACATATGGGTGTAAAGGTTAAGGTTAAAAAGATACCAATATTTCACCTTGTGAAATGTTTTCCCAAGCTGCCATACATTTCCTGTTTGAACACTTTGGTTTTTTTTTTTTTTTTAAACTGTTGACTTATGTAGAACACGAATGTTAATTCAATATAGGGGGCTTCATGAATGGACAGACAACATGATTGACAGACATGTAGAGATGCCTCCTTGTCCTGGTTGCAACCTCTCTGTCAAAGGTGAACAACCATGGAAGATGTCCTGAGCCCTGGTTGAATGGAGGTCCACTGGTAAGTGAAAATTTTATTAAAACATTGTTCAAAAGTGGGTGTTTTTGTCTGGGGACAATGCATAGAAACAGATGGCATACTGTAACTGTTTGGTTGGATGTTGGTGTTGAACACTTTTCCCTTTATCTTCCATCATCTTCAGCCATCAAAGCATTATACACTATTGCTGTTGCTGCTTTCAGTCAATAACAATTCTTGAGTTATATAACTGATGAAGAGAAAAAAGTGTATTGAGTTTGACGAAGTGTATTATTTATTGTTAACTGTTAAATTAAAAAGGTTCTTGATAGTGGACTATGACATGGTCAAGGACAACAAAGCACTATGGGAGTGACCAGAACTGAGCTGTTTGTATCTACAGGTTTCATTTGCACAATAGCGCCTTGGGTTTTTCAAACTAAATGGCCACTGATGCTCACTCATGATGCTCACTAATGCAAACATTATTCATGTTCTCACAACATGTGAAAATGCTCAATATTACACGTAGGCCAAACTTAAAGTTTCCATTTTACTGCAACTGCTCAATATTTAATAACATTTTAGAACACTGTAACTGTAATGGTGCCTTCAGAGATGGACAACCTTTATGTCAAGAGCCGATACTGCCTCAAAATGTTGCCTACCTAGGCAGCTACTGTATCTCACCAAATAGAATACAGCTGGAGCGATTAGAAGCAGGAACTGAAAGGTTGCTTCACAATTCGATTAGTTTCTGATTCAGATCCCAAGCTGTGATTAGTAGCATCACATATTAATGACATCAGTATATTTCCACAGAGCAGTTCCGACCATAGTGCCAACTGCCATTTTAATCACAGGCTTATACTAATGCATTATAATGAGTTGTCATTTCTATAGTAACAACTATTGTGGGTAAAAAAATCTACACATCCCTGTATATTTTTGCAGGTTTTTGTGAGGTACAACAATGAAACCAAGATAAATGATGTCAGGGACCTTTTCCCAACTTTAATGTGATGCAACCAGCATATAACCTGACTGGGATCTTCCAAAATATCAATCACCTTCTTCTGAAGCCAGTCCTTTGTTGACTTGGATTTATGCTGAGGAGGTGAAATGCTAGAAAGTGGAATTTTTTTTCATCTTCAGCTCCCTTTAATGTTTATTGTTTATTGTTAATGTTTAATGTTTAATGTTGCGGTAGGTCTCTTGGCAGCCTCACTGACAAGTTTTCTTCTTCTCCTTTTGTCAATTTTGGAGAGACATCCTGTTCTCGGTCCTGTTCATGTCAGTACGGTGTCCCATTTTCTCCAATTGTCAATGATGTCCTTCCCTGTGCTCCATGATACATCTAATGTTTTTCAGCTTTCTTTTGTACACCTCTTCTGATGGATACCTTTCAAGAATGAGAGCCAGTACAGGCTTTGTAAGCTCTTTGTTGACCATGGCTTCAGAAGACGGACAAAACCAAAAAGACTCCAATAAAATCCTACAGAAACAACTGATCTTAATTTGGGTTTGCCATGAGTTTGAGCCTTAATTCTGAGCAGGCATGCTGTTTTATTTCCCCCTAAAACATTCAACTGATTTATCTTATTCTCATTTTTTACATCATGAAAGCCTGTGATTTTATCCACGGTCATTCGCAACCACTTGTATGGTGGACATGCCGCATAATGTAATACTAAACTGAGCTAAACGTGTTATTTAACAAATAAAAACATCTAATCCTTAACATGGTGATGCTTACGGTATGGAGCCTGACAGGAGTTTAGTGTCAGTGCTTTGTAACAGTCAGTAGTCAATAAGAAATGCTGGTGAGGGAACTATTTATAGCCGATATAATGAAAGTGATAACAGGAACTTACTTGCTTCATGGACATTTCATAACATTTTATATAACTCTAAATGGATAGAAAGTATGAAATGTTCATTAATAAATAAAAAAAATTATTTCATTACCGGCAACCTGCTGCTGTTTAATTAGAATAAAACACTTTCTGACCTGTTGTTAGGAAAACGATTAACGTCAGGGTGGTAACAGTAACCACATCACTGATTAGTATCTTATCTCAGCAGTCAAGGCTGTGGTCGGTTCCTTATTTCTTATGCCTAAACCTATGTAAATATCTGATTATGATGTCTTGTACGTCAATGCCAATTCTTTCCACATGGAACCGCAACGCATCTATGAATCTGTTAGGTGTTGAGTATAGCAGTACAGTAGGTGTAAACAGTTATCCGTGCGTAAATATTGGACTTGAAATAAATTAAATGGAAGCATAACCTCTCATATATACTCATTACAGCATTTATGACACATACACATGCACGCACACTACGCCTCTTCTCGTCCACTTCTCTGTAAGCCAAATTAAGACCATGATCTTCGTTCAGAAAGGAAGAAGAGCCAGAAGAGGCCTGTTGCTACTTCTTTCATATGCTCCCACTCACCAGCTCTTCTCTGAGACGCCACTATTATGTTACTATTGATTATTCAACTCAAACAGTACAATAATCTCTATAGTATCAGAGCATTCTGTGTGTTTCGCACCCAGTGTCTCTGTGGTTATCCTACGGCATGGACAATCATAACCCCTCGCCCCTCTTTCTCAGACTTTGTGTGTTTAATTGTGTGGATATATGAAGTAAACACAAGACTCCAGCACGGTTCTATATTTAGCTCAGATGGTTTAGCTTGAGCTGTTGCATCTCACCGTAGACATGCTTCATCTTGCCTATGTATAGATAAATAGATCTTGGGTGCACACACATCAGTGTACGGCCGTTCACACCACAGGCTGGAGGAAAATAATAAGCAGAGGCAGCAAATGTTGGGATGAGAATGCAGACTCCCCTCTGGCTATTTCTAATTTTGGGTCATCAACTGATGAACATATGTGTGCGTGCGCACACACACACACACACACACACACACACACACACACACAAACACAAGGGGGGAAAAAATCTCATCACTGAGAGATTCTGAATGTGGTATATTTTTAAATGGGCCAAATTAGACCTGCTCCAATTAAAGTATCAGGGTTAGACAAATCTGGTCATTGTGTGTGTGTGTGTGTGTGTGTGTGTGTGTGTGTGTGGTTGTGGGTGGGGGTGGGGGGGGG